>CANXYC010860849.1:0-37314 GCA_948193065.1 Aleurites moluccanus | reverse complement strand
CCCCCCCCCCCCCCCCCCCCCCCCCCCCCCCCCCCCCCGCAAGGGCCCCTCCGATCAATATGTACATTCACCTCTATATCACCAACACGCGAGCTTAGAGGATAGCTTAGAGGGCCCAACAATATTAATTTTGAACCACTGGCCCCTCCGATCAATATGTACATTCACCTCTATATCACCAACACGCGAGCTTAGAGGATAGCTTAGAGGGCCCAACAATATTAATTTTGAACCACTTTGAAGCTTGTATCTCTTTGAGGTTTATGATTGAAAGGTTCAACTAAATTGTTGAAGGTATCTTGAGCTTTCTTAACATATCTGAAAATATGTTCTCCACTTGCGGTACATGGAAGATAGGGATAAAGTCAAGTAGATGATCAATTTTTTCAAATTTAGTCACATTGATATGTAAAAGTATGTGCATATTTTATTTTATTAGGTTAATTATTATTTCTCATTATAAAATAATATAATATATTAAATTCTTTATGATTTTTTAAAAATATATTAACTCATTCTGACTAATATCATAATAATTCATTACACTCTTCCGTTTAATTTTAACGTTAATCAATTTAAAAATGATTAACAACAGCAGTAAAAAAAATATATATATTATTGTCATTTATTTTAAATTAATTACATTCTATTTTTATTTAAATTTTTTTTAAGGTTAAAAAATACATTTTCATATTTTTGATAAATTTGAAAATAAAAATATTTTTTATTTTATTTTTTAAAAAATAAAAATTTAAAAATAAAAAATAAAAATATTTTTTATTTGAATATTTTTATTTTTTATTTTTAAATTTGTAAAAAATATGAAAATAAATTTTTTATTTGTATTAAAAAATTTTAAGAATAAATAATTTAATTTCTTCTTAAATTATTTTTTAAAATAAAAAATATTTTTTATAAAATATTTTTTTATTTTTTATTTTTTATCTTCAAATTTATCAAAAAAATATGAAAATAATTTTTTTAAGCCTAAAAAATATTTTTTAAAGAAAAAATAAAATGTAATTAATAAAAAATAAAGGGTAAATACATTTTTATATTTTTACTATCCTTATTGACCATTTTAAGATTGACTGACTAAAAAATTAGACGGAATAAAATATTAATATAACGAAATATTTGTCAAAAAGAAAATTAATATATTTTTGAAAGGTTAAAAGAAAATTTAACGTATTAAATTATTTTACATGAGAATAATAATTAGTTCTATTTATTATCATAAGTCAGGATGACGTTGAAAATTAAAGTTTTTTATACTTTTTCGAGTTTTTGAGTTTTCTAAAACCAACTTCAATAGTTTTGAATTTGCAATTTTTTTTTAAATATTAAGAGTTCATTTTTTATTTATATATATATATATATATATATATATATATATTTAAAAAAAAAAAGAATCAAAGGTTCAAAGTTTAAATTATTATCTACTTAACAACCAGCAAAAAAAATTTTAAAATTATCAAATAAATCTCAAATTCTCAATTGATTCAAAATAATTCAAATACAATAATTCGCACGTAAAAAAAATTCAAAGTAAAAAATCTAAAAAAAATATATAGTTAAAAAAAATCAACAATTATGAAAATTTAAAAATAATTGATTAGATATAATTAGTTAATTAATTTTATGATTATTAATGAAAACATTCATTCTTGATTTTTAAAATTTTTAATAATAAAAAATTATATTTTCACAAGAAAATAAATTAAGTAAGAATTAAAATTTGAGAGAGAAAATTTTTTCTATTATTTAGAGACGCAATAATTTTTTTTTATATTGTATAGAGATGAACATAGATGTAGAAAAAATATTTTCTATTGTTGAGAGATAAAAAGATGTAAAGAAATAAAATAATTTTTATCCGTTTGCAAATTTTTGTTTTTTAAAATTTTTTAGACTTATATATCATTTTATGTATGTTATTATCATATCATTAATTCTCATAAACTTAAAATTATCAACCTAATAAATTAGTCTAATATCTTATATATTTTATAAATAAACTGAAATATCATTTGTTATATATATATATATATATATATATATATATATATATATACATAATATTTGTTTTCAAAATATCGGTGGACCATAGTCCCCCGGTTTTGCAGTGACACCACCACTATTGGAAAAGTTCCTCATTCCTAAATATTCTTTTTTATTTCAAAATATTTTTTTTAATTATTTTCATTATTATTCTTTAGTTATTTTTATTTTTTATCGAAATAATCTTCTAATTCTTTTACTTATATTCACTAATATTATTTTAATTATTTTTATTTTTATTAAAATTTTCTTTTAATTCTTTCAATTGAAAATATTATTGTAATTTAAATTTTATTTTATTTTCATAAATTTTAATAATATATTTTCTATAAAAAATAATATATAAATACAAAACCATTATTTTTTATTTAAAATATTTTTAAGTGAAAATATTCTTTTAATTTAAATTTTATAAAAAAATAAAGAATTATTTTGTCACATTAAAATTTAAACAAGTTATTTATTAATTTAAATATAAAACTATTTAATAGATTTTAAATCTTAACATTTGAGTTTTTGTCTTTTATGTAAAAAATTAAATAAATTATTGAGGTCATCTAATAAATATAATAGTAACTAATCTTTTTGAGGAATATCTTATGATTTAAAAAATTTAAATTAAAATAATATTTTTACTTAAAAATTAAATAAAAAAAGTAATTAATAATTTTTTTTTATTTATTTTTAAGAGAAATTTATTATTTGAATGTATGAAAATTAAATAAAATATAAATTAGAATAATATTTTCAAAATTAAAATACTATTTTGACAAAAAATAAAATAATTAAAAAATAAAAAATATAAATATAAATAATCTCAAAAATTATTAAATTTTAATATTTTTAATATAACTACTATAATTTAATTGACATGAATTTTATGTGACTGACAGAATCGGATGGAGGAGATGACATGACCATCCAGTGCAAAAAAAAAAAAAAATTATTGGCAAAAAAAAAAAAAAAATTTGTGATCACTTTGCAAAATTTACAAAATTTGTTGGTAATTTTGAATCTATTTGCCCTATTTCAACACACATTTTAAATAAGAATATATTTTTGGTTTTTTCAACACAAATTTTAAATAACTTTTTTTTTTTATAGAAAATGGTACGCACTGAAGACAAATAAATATTATATTTGATGTGGAGCTATTTCAACACAAATTTTTAAAAAGACTATTTTTGGTTTCTTCAAAAATATTAAGTATATAATTCAAATTAGGATTAATTATTATGGGTCCTTTATTTTTTTAAAATTACATTAACTGATCTCTATATTTTTAAAATTATAATAAATAATAATAAATAGTTATTATATTTTACTTTCATTAAAAAATAAATTATCATATTAAAAAATTCATAAAATTAATATAAAATATCTATAAATCTCTTATTTTTATTTTTATTTTAATTTTCATATTACTCATTATATCACTAGTTATATTTTCATCATCCAAACAAAAGGTGAAATCCAAACAACATGAAAACCGCAAATCAGAAAAAAACGAAAACCCAATTGGCATTAAACGAAAATCAGCAAATCATTTTTTCTTACTTGAGCAATCCGACACCATAAGTAATAAGAACACATTCACCACAAATTTTAAATAGAAAAAATTCAATTTGCATTCTCTCTAAAACACAACTCTTTCAAATTTTAATAGCCTTTCCCATGGGACAATCCCAAATTCATCATTAAATTCTTCCATTTCTTCGACAAACAACTGCCAGACTAATGCACCTGCCCCTCTCTTTACAGATTTATACAATCGGAGACCAAACCGATCGCAAAGATGACTGGTAAGAAACCATCATCAGAAGCAGCAACTCCAATATAGCCACACCCCAAAGCAAGTCCCACCAGAATTTGACGAACCGTCATCAGAAGTAGCAGCCCCAAGGCCCCCCAAACACTACTGCCTGATCTTACCCACCTCTAAAAAATAAAGCTCCACCATCAATTTCTCCTATTTGTCCTCGCCATCACCATCTATAACTAACCCCAAACAAGACAAAACTTCAAGAATAGAGCATCGACAGTCGCTTGCAAGAACAAAGCGCTGAAGAATAAGCTTTTGCATGCAATAAAAAAGTCATAAAAGCCATAAATTTAAGCCTACAAATCCATCAAAATTTCACTGACAATTTGAACAATACTCATATGAACAAGACCACTACCCATAAAATCAGAAAAACCCACTGGAGCTTTCATGTCCATCCAATTGTTGAACCAACCACAAAAGCTATACACAAAAGACCCAAAAAAAATCATCTCCAAACACAGGCCCACTATTGAAGGCTTCTCCAAAATCCCCATACAAATCTCATACAGTGGGGCGAGTTGTGGTGTAGATGATGTTGCGAGAGAGGAGGGAGGGAGGCTATTACAGTCTATGATCCATATAGATAAGTGTAAGAATTCATATGTATAAAATTAATTGATTTGTGATCCATCACCTATTCATTTATAAGTCGTTTATTTATTTTATCATTATTCGATGTGAGATATTTTTTTCAACACACCTTCTCTTCAAGTGCAATCGAATTTTGATCCATGGCCTAACATCAACAAGCTGGTTGATACTTATTCACAAATGGATTGGCAGACATCTCTTCTTCAGATTCAATCTAGACTGGTATTATTATCAGTCCAATAACGAGACTCAAACATAACTCTCAATATTTAATCCGTTTGAACATAAAACTCTCATAACATATTATAATTTATGAGTCTATATATAAGTGAATTTATAAATTGACAAGTGATGGAACCAACATAAACAAAACTAATTCACTTATGCTGAATTCAACACTTAATTATAAATCCTTTATTTATTTTATCGTTATTATACTTTTCACAATAGAGGGGTTGTCGAGTTCAAGATAGCAATATTCTTTTCTTCTGCAGATTTCACAAGTAACTGGATACCAAGAAAACTCAAACTCACATGCCAAATCATCATAAATGTCCAAATGCAAAATGTTTTTACCAACCCTTGGAGGCAACATTGAAATGAAAATCATTATTTCGCTCGGAGCTCAGACAGTAATTTCTCCGTTAAACACTTTCAATTTGCAGATTAGCGACTGAAATATCGACTCTAACTCCTCATCGTCGTCGTCTCTATGGATAGAAAGTTCATTATTCTATATTTGCAGATAAAGGCTATATGGAGCTATTTACTTGGGAATTTTGAATTGGAGCTGGTATCTCCTTTTCCAGAAATTCACTGGAATGCAGTGGTTGTGGGTGTAAAAGGAAAAGTGATGGTGCGTTTCAAGTACAAGGAGATTTTACTTGGCTAAAGCCAAGATTTTAGTGGTCAAGAATATGGAGAGATAATTGATAATTGACAATCAGAGAGAAAATTTACGAAAATAGAGTAAGATTGGGATCAGTGGATTGCGACGGTAAAAAAGGGGACGATATCTGTTGGATGATAATAAAAATAATGCGTATTTTGAATATTATAATTAATATTTTAATTAAAATTTGATTTATAAGAATTTGACTTATGAAAATAAGGAAAAAAAATAAATAAAATAACTTCATTATTTAACTGAAGTAAAACAAAGATAATATTTAATATAATTTAAAAAATTCAAAAACCACAAAATAATTAACTCTTCAAATTAACACTAAAAAAACAACTATGTAATTCCAATAATTTTTAGGGATATGATTGAGACTTTGAGAAATTACTTTCTGAAAATATCTTTAGATAGTAACAATAAATTTTAAATAGAACAAAAGTCTTTTCTTTTATTTTTTAAAACAAAGTTATATGATAATAAAAAGTGATTTTCAGAGGATAAATTATTACAGTTAAAATAAAATATTTTAATATTTTTTTTTAATTTGACAAGATTATCTTTCTAGTTTTTTTTTAGAAGAAAGATTATCTTTATAGTTAATATTCTTAAAATAATTTTATACATTTAAAAAATTCTTATTATAATTAATACTTTTTCCTTTTATATAATTTCCATATATATATATATATATATATATATATATATATTATAAAATAAATTTTATTAATTTTATAAAATATATCATAAATAAAATATAGTTCTTAAAGTTTTATTGTCTTACTAAAGACATTAAAATGACAAGAAATTTTTTTAATATATAGAGAAAAAAAAAAGATAGTGATAAAGACAATAAAATTATGAGAAAAATATTTAATATTTAGAAAAATAAAAAATAGAAATACAAGATAGAAATTTAAAAATTTTTCTCATTCTTTATATTTATTTATTTTATTGAAAAATATTTTATGAGTTGTCTATTTTACTTTTTTGGTGCATCAATTATGCAGTGAAAATAAAGAAAATTAAAAAATAAAAATGAAGAGAAAATAAAATAAAAATTTTAATTTTTCTTATATTATTTATATATGCTATCTGCATAAGAGAAAAAATGAAAAAAAATAAATAAATTGGCAGTAGTAGCCGTGGAGCCCCTCTCTCTTTATTGTATATTGTAAGACACTTAAACTGTCCTTAATAGAAAATTTTGATTGTTTGTTTATGATCTCTAGTGTTAACTGTGTAGATTTTTTTTTTTTTTTTTAATTTGCACCACCATTTTATGGGTAACCACCAATAATATTTTTACATGAGGACAACCTAATTTATCATCAGTAAATCAGTATCAGTCAATATCCTAAATGCATGCACAAAATATTTCCATAGGAGTACAACCTGAGTTATCATTTGTAAATCATAGCATTGTTTATGATTTTTCTCAATTTCCCTACAAAATAGAGACAACTTCTTTTACTCCTAAAGTTTAAATGATGATATCAAATTTTTTCTTATTTTTTTCTCTCTTATCAGATAATTAAATGAAAGAAATTTCTTTTCTTTTTTTTTTTTTTTTCTCAAAATAAACATAGCCTTTAATTATTGATTGTTGATCAAAATTAAATAAAATTCTTATAGTGTTATATATATAAACTTAAATTAAAAAATTGAAAGAAGATAAATCATGAAAAAAATTATTGTATTTTTCCATAATTTAAAGTTCCATAATTAAAGGTCTAATATGAAATAGTCGTTGATGAATAATGATTGTTGACCATTTGCTTGGTCTTGACTGGAACTAATCCTTTCGTGTTCTATTATGAATTTATGACATTACTCCGGTTTCACCTTTTCTTTCATCCGATATTCTGATACCGTCGTAGCCGTTGGATTTTAAACCCCATTAAAAAATACAAATCTTTTACGGTTTATGACGTGGGCCAGTGAGAATTGAAGTCAACCCCATAGTGACACTGAATCACCGTTACAACTTTTATTTATTTATTTTTTTAGTTTTTTATAATAAATAGATTAAGAGTTGAATGTATTTTAATAATTTAAAATTTTAGAATTTAATAATTCTTAATTATTTATATTTTAATATAAATTTGATTTATTATAAACTGTCGTGGGATTATAATATTTTTTTCTAAGTAATCATAATTTCTTATTTCATTTATATTAATCAAAACACTTGTTTTTTATAAATTTTCCCTCCTCTAATCATACAAAGAACAGTAAAACACGGTTTCAAATTTCAAAAGAGAATCCAATTATCAGAAAATAAAAATAATAATTAAAGAAAAAACAAAATAGCTAATTCAATAACCCTATTAGGAGTCCAAGAAGGCAAGAAGCGAAGCAGGGAAGGGGAAAAAAAAAAAGGAAATTTGTGTTGGCGTTTTTGAATATTTGATTCATTAATCGATCATCACTTGTCTCATTCTCTAATGTCTGGGTAATAATCTCTTACTTTTTATTTTTCTCTCATTGTTCGTGGACCATAATTTTACAGTTGGGTTGCTCCTAATTTCAATAAAAATGGCATATTTATAGTTATCCTTTTGATATTTAGTTGATATTGATTGATTTTTTTTTTCAAATTTGGGATGAAAAATCATTTGGGTAGTTGTCAGTTATATTGTTTTTCTTGTAATTTCTAATACCGATTTGGTATTTTTCTGGGATTGATAGTTGATAAGTATATCATGGCTGAAGCTGCTAGTTTTTTGCTAGGTGGGACTGAATATTACATTTTTAGGTCACCTTAACTTGTTTAATTTAACCTAGTTTAGGTGTTAAATGTGGAACGACCCTTTATTGTTGATTACGGTTAGGGTATCTGCTGAAAAGTAGTTAAAGTTGTTACTGCTAAAATGACTATTTATTTACTGTTCAGTTGATTGTTTTCTTTGCATTGGGTATTTCATGTTCCCTGGAGAATAGATGCTAGGAAAGTTGTATTTTGTGGGGATGTTAGGTAATGGGTAGAGATTATCAACCCAGCCATTTCAAACTTCAACTATGGAAAAAGTAGTGAAAAATCGTGCTAATGTTATCTGTGTGCATAAGCATTTGCTAAATAGTGTGAGATTTGCTATATTCTTGTTGATGTTCTAATATTTCTGAAAATGGTGTGCATCCAGTAGGAATAGAACTTACGGATCTGCCGACTATGAGTTCGGCACTTTAGCCATTCAGCCATCTTCTTAAGTGTCCTAGTATGGCATGTTTCTTGTTGCTACTCATTTTCTTATGTTTGCAGTGACAGTTATCTTATTATTTAGTTAGATTTTTGCACTTGTAAGCCTTTGTTACCTGTCTTAACATGTGCTCACATAGAGATAATTGGGAGTTAATTTGATTAATTAATCAAAATTTCTTCTTGCTTGCTGCTATTGTATTGCGAAAGTTTAGACATTTTAAGCTTGATTTGTGAGTTTGACATATGATGTATTTAATAATTGAGCGAGAAAGTTGGTTACCTTTTTCAATAATATTTGAAGAATATGGGTGTTGTTAAGAGAGATGGCACAATGAACGTATACTTGCTCTTGGTTACCACTTATTAATAATTTGGTTCCACATGTTTCTTTCTTTCTTATTTGAGAAACTGAAATTCAGTTAAAGAATACTGTAGTTATAGTTCATACTCATGACATAACTCGTGTAGAAATGGCACAAGAAATGCATACTTCCGCATGGTTACATCTTATCAATACTCTGGTCCTGTATGTTGCTTCTTTCTCATTTGGTGGCCATGGGGCTAAGAATCAAATTTAGAACTGGCTTTTTATTTTTAATTTACATAAAATATTTACCCGATTTTTACAGGTAATTTGAGTATCTGACTATTCATAATGGGCGTCATTTCATTTATGTGTGGTGGTTCAACTTTATTTTTCTTCTCAATCTCTTGTCTTATGTCTATGGTTATTTCTTTAGATGTATGATTATAAATCTTTAGATGTCTAGATTGAGGGGTCCTTAAATTATGTGCCTGTGTTATACAACTTGCTCAATTGTTTTATATATTTTGTAGACCATCATGGCTGGTGGATGGTAACAGATTTGCAACAAAAATCAAGAGTGCATCTGATCCCGAAAAGGTGAAATGGGAGAGCAATCCAACTAAAGCTTGTCCAAATTGCCAACATGTTATTGACAACAACGATGTTTGTTTCCTAACTTCTATTTATCTGTTCAATTCATTTATTTATTTTTGTTCATTTGGTCATTAACTAGTAGTTAGAAAGTTTTTTTGGGGTTGTAATTATGCAGACCAATTGTTTTGCAATTTTAGTTCCAAATACTTGTTTGTCTTGTTTTATCTTTGCTGGTAGTGACATAGTGTAACGACTACGGAGTAGGCATTGGTGTCTCTGTTGTTAGAAATTGAAACCTCACTGAAACATTTGTCAATAAGAACAATTGAATTGGTAAATTTATTGTATTTAGGTCATACATTAATATAAGCCATAGGATTGTAAAATTGAAAATGACATTATGAACCTTTTGTTCTTACTTTTTACATTAATCCAGCATGTTGGATGTCTTTGGGAGTTTAAAAGGATGGGAAAGGAAATGATAATATTTATCCCAAAGGATAAGAAAAGAAAGTATAAGAAAGGTTAAATAATATTTTGTGTTTGGAAGTTTTCAAAGGATAGGAAAGGATTCTAAAAATTCATATTTGATTGGTTGAGAGGAAAAGAAAAGAAATGATAACTTAAAATATAATTTACTATTATATCCTTTTTATTTTATATATCCATATATTAAGGTAGTTACAAGTACATGATAATTTTATATATCTTCATATTAAGTAAAAAATAGCTAACCTAAATTAGTTCAAAATAATTATTCATATAATTAAAAAATCCTAATAATTGTTTTAAAATTTTAATAATAAATTGTCCAAACAATCCAAATAAAATTCCATAAAAAACATACTAAGTAATATAAATCTAAATTATTCAAAAAAAAAAAAAAAAAAAAAAAAATAGATTGGAGCTGATGAAAGCCAAGTTTTTGCAAACTTGGCATTCAATGTCCTAGAAAAGTTGTGGCGAGTCTTAACGACGAGATGTAATAGACAAAGTAGGTTATTTATTGAGGTGTAATTTTTATGAGGGTAAAATTATTTAATTAAAAAATTATAATTATTATTAAGAAGAGATATCTGTTATCTCTCAATTTTGATGAGATAAAAAAGTGGGGTTTGATGGGATAACTAATCCCTTGATTTCCTTTCCTTTCCCACATCATTGAACTTCCAAATAAAGAATAATTCTTATCTCATCCTATTTTCCTTTCCTTTCCCTTCTTATTACAACTCTCAAATAGAGCCTAAAAGTTAACGGTTTGCACTATGTTTCATAATACTAATTTTTGAACTGTGTAGCAGATATATCCTATCATAGGTATGTTACTTTCTCTTTTTCAAGGAGAAGTTGGATCTTTTACTAGCATAATTTTTAAGCTGCATTATTTATTCTTTCCTAGTTCTTTTCTCCTCTTAGTTAATGACTTACAATTTTAGAGTTTCTGTTTTCTTTTAGCAAAATGTGCATAATGAGCTGAAAATAGGTTGGTGCTTGGTTCACTGCAATTGGGGGCAAACTAAGATTTTTGTGGGTTGTTTATAAATAATTTCAGATTATCTGTAGTCTCATATTCAAAGTCAAGGGAGGAATATAATTACTAAGATTATGGTGAGGAATCTCAAATCATGGCTGCTTGGAATATGAGAGAATGATGTGCGATATAATTTATTTTGACTGGACTTTACTGTTAATAATAAAGACATTTTGTCAAACTTTAATGTTTTATTCTTTTCTGCTATATTAGGACATTATTTCTTAATTTAGAATTGTCAAAAGCTTAGCTGAATGCAACTGATTTATATCTACTGTTTGTTCCTTTTAAATATAATATATTAATTGTTATGTTACTTTGTCAACTTTATAAATAACAGTTACATCATCAACTTTATAAATTCTCGTAATTTGCATTGACTTGTTTATGAATTGACATCATAAACGCTTTCACAAGAGAAGTGAAGTGAATTTCATGTTATTGGTAAAACTCCTATTTTGGTTCTTTCAATTTTCAATAGCAAAACCAAATTTTGTCAAAAAACCTTACAATTAAGAAAAATAGAAATTAAACTACCTAAGAACTCTTAATTATTTATATGCCTTGTTTTTAAGGATATAAATAGTTCTTTCCAACTTATCTGCTTAATTGAAAAAATACATTGGCACAACAATCGTAAATTCTTGGTTATCTTTTATTGTTAATCAAACACAATAACGATACATTCTATCATATATCAAGACATCACAATTCTTAAAGCAATTGAAAAGGCAAGTTAAAATCCATAAACTAAATGCTGCCTAAGTGTTTAGAAACATGCTGTTTTGAGATTTTTACTGTTTTGCTAAAAGCCTAAACATAGTGTAGCACAATGTTGTAAAATGAACCGATTTTCTTTTCATTATCATATTGCATTCTTCATTGCATTATATTCCTTTATGTGCCGTAGCAAGCATAATATTAGAGTTGTCTTCTTAGGGTACGAATACAGTTATCTAAAAACTAAGATTTTAGATGTTGCCAAATTAGTAGGTAACTAGGTATAGTACATTCCAGCAGTAAAGGATACCACTAGGTGGGGTGAGGGGGTTTATGAGAGGGGAGAGAGCTGGCTACTCCCCATTATTAAGCTCATCCAATGAACAAAAATAACAAGTATAACCTGTAAAGATTTCTACTGTATGTCTAGTTCCTTCTTTAGTTTTCTTGTAACATCTGTATTGTACCTGTAAATATTTATATCACTTGAAAACTTCCTTTTTGCAGGTTAATCAAAATTGGCCTGGGTTACCTAGAGGTGTGAAATTTGATCCAACTGATCAAGAAATTATTTGGCATTTACTTGCAAAAGTTGGTGTGGGAGGTTTAGAATCCCATCCTTTCATTAATGAGTTCATTCCAATTGTTAACAATGATGATGGAATTTGTTATACTCATCCTCAGAATCTGCCAGGTTAGAGTCGAGATTTCAACTTGATTTTGTGATTTGATTCCTATAAGCTTGAACTAGTTACTAGTTCTAAATTTTTAAATTTTTAGGTGTTAGGCAAGATGGGAGTGTATCTCATTTCTTTCATAGAGCAATCAAGGCTTACAATACTGGGACTCGAAAGCGCCGGAAAATTCAGGGCGATAATTTTGGTGATGTCCGCTGGCACAAGACTGGTAGAACTAAACCAGTATTGTTGGATGGAGTTCAGAGGGGCTGCAAGAAAATTATGGTTCTTTACATGAGCACTGTCAGAGGAGGCAAAGCGGAGAAAACAAATTGGGTGATGCATCAATATCACCTGGGAACAGGTGAGGATGAGAGGGAGGGGGAGGATGTAGTGTCCAAAATATTTCATCAGCAGCAACAGACTAACAAAGGTGACAAAACTGAAGATGACTTGTCTGAAAATATTGATAACATTATTGCAAAAGTTGATCCAGTCACTCCCAAGTCTGTCACTCCTGAACCTCCCCGTACTGAAAGGCGATGTCCAGATTTTGACTTGGGAAAAGAGTCTAATGATACCAATATTTCTACAGATCCCTGCACTCAGGTAAATCCTCTTTTCTTTCATCTTTCTTCCTAGCAGCTTAAAGATTTGTTTTATTTTTTTCCCCTACTCTTTCTTAGTGTAATGAACAAATCCAGATTTCAATTGTTCAAATTTGGGAGCTTGTTCACAAAATTTTCATTTCCTTCTTTTTTTAAAAGTCCAGTTACAAAATGAAAGACGTAGTTTATAGCCATTTACCTGTGATGCTAAGCTATTTTGTCCAGTATATGTTTGCTCTTATTGACACAGAATTTACAATGTTTTAGTTGCAGATAGTGGGGAGCATTAATTGATAAAAACCGAATTGAACCGATGTGATTTGTTTAAATTGGTTCGGTTGGGTAAAATGATTGGTTCAGTTCACTTAAAGAGTTCTATTTACTGAATTAAACGAACCGATTGATTTAATTATTTTTTTTTTTATTTCTTTGGATAATAAATTAGGAATTCCGATGTGTCAATTAGTTTGTACACTTGCATTTTTCAATTTTTCATTTCTTTTATGAATTTATATTTAGTTGATGCACAATTAGTTTGTATGCTTACATTTATGAAATATATTAGGATATAGTATTTGTTTTTAATATTATGTGACATTATTTCATGCCATAATTTAATTATTTTTTTAATATTCTTATATAAATAAATTAGAATTTCCAATGTTATAGACGATAAATACTCATAGTGTTTTTGAATTTAAAGAAGAGAGATCATGGTATTCATTTTTTTAAACTGAAAAAACACAATGTAACTAATTTAATTGAGCTTAATAATTCGGTTCAGTTAATTTGATTATATGATTTTTTTAGGTTTGGTTCGGTTAATATTTAATTTCGATTTATTCAGTTAATGAGAATTATTTTCCGAACCAACCGAACAAATCAATTGCTCATCCCTAGTTACAAAGAGTAAATTGCATTTACATTTTAAATCAAGTGCTTATGCAAAACGGAGATATTGACACCTGTGTTTTTCTTCTTGTTTCCTTTCAAGCATCCTGAGATGGAATCTGTAGATGTTCAGGTTCAACTTGAATGTGAAAACCCCAACCATGATGACAAATTCAAGGAAGAAAATCATTCTAATCAAATGGTAGACAATGATGATAATAATGGCGGGGAAGAACCAAAATGGTGGGATGGTGAGTCGCAGAATCTGCTGGATTCACAACAGCTAGTGGAAGGACTATCTTTGTGCGATGAGTTCCTTCAAAGCCAATCTCCCAGCAGGCATGGAGATGGGAATGAAAGAGGCAATGGCAAACCCCGCCTTTCTGATTATGCCCAATTAGGACCAGAAGATCTAAAGAAGGATCTAGAGGAGTGCCAAAATCTTGTACTTGATCCAGCTAATATAGAACTGGATACACCTCCAGAGTTCAGACTAAGTCAGCTTGTATGTCATTTTCTACACCAATTAGTTTTGCTTTCTACATTATACATATTTTTGTGATTGCTTCTTTATCTAGCGATATGCACTCGGTACTTTTTGTAGGACTTTGAATCACAGGAAAGCTTTCTCGCATGGGGTGGCGGTAAATGACAGACTATGTTTGGGAGGCTTCAACCCTTACTAGGCCGAAAATATCATTTTGCACATTTTTTGGATACTTCGCCAGTTTTACTATATTATTTTGCTGGATCACTCCATCTGTAATTGGCGATGGCGAAGTTACGGTATTTACAACTTAGAGCTGTAATTAAGCTCATCCTAATGCTAGAGATGGATCAAAGTTATGGTCTATTCCTGTTTTGAGTGGACTTGAAAACCAGAGATATTGACTAATATTTTGACTGATTATGATGTATTAAATGTTCCCCAGCAGCAGAAAATGCTAATGGATTTCAATTGCATATATTTAGAAACTTGAAAATACATTTGTAATCCATTAGTATAATTTATACATTAGCACCCTATGGAAGCTTTTCAGCCTTTTCCAATGGCTCTAATTTACTGGGCAGCTATGGATTTTTTGTGAGTGGCATTGCTAGACCAGGTGTGCAGTTGTGGCCTCTTGTGTGAAAAAATGATTTTGTCAAAGCTATTCAAGTATCAGATATGCTTATTTGATTTGAATTTTGAGTACCTGAATTTTTTTTTTTTTTAGCAATTTAGCATGTTAGTGGATATGAAGATTTATTTTTCATAGAAAATAAAATTGTGATGGCATATATATGGAGTGGGATTCATTGTCAACTCACAAGTAGCCTTTTTTAATTTTTCAGAAAAAAGTATTTAAATCACACATCAAGGTTCTAGTGAGAGATTGTACTTTAATTGGAAATTGCTTTCCGTTTGGTATACTATAAATAAATATCAATTAATACTAATATATAATTATAGATTATTTTTCTAATAATTCGTGAAAATATTATCCTTATTGTAATATTTTTTTCTACACAAGTAGAAATTTTAAATTGATATCTCAATTTTTGAGAGAGAATATAATAAATCTGGAAGCACTGGAAAATAATTAATTTTCTATGGAGATGATGATGAAGTTAGAATTTTTAATTAAGAGGTATAAAATTATTCTCATATGAGTATATATTTATATAAATACTTATTATATATTATTTTATTTTTAATAAAAATAAATAAAGATATTATTATTTTTTTGTTAAAATTAAGATAATTTTAAGAAATTATATTAATCCATATATTCATCTTAACACATTATATAACAGAAAATGCATCCAGAAAATAATTAAATTAGTTATTTTATTCACATAATAATATTAAGTTAATTAAAATTATGCTATTCTTTATTTATTTTCTTTTTTTTTTTATATATATTTTAATCCATATATATGAAAGAATATTTTTTTATTTCTCAATTTATTTTTTTAATTTTTTTCTAAAAAATAAGAATAAGAGAGCCAATTTTTTAAAGGGAGTAAATTAAAAATTTATTTAATAATATATATATATATATATATATATATTTAAATAAGGGGGGTGGCTTTGTTATTGGAGACGACAAAACTGTCTGTTAACTTGAGGTTATAGGTAAGATAAGCTTGTTATTTCATCAAAACTTAGGAGTTAATGAACCAATCTAAATGGGTATGATGATTTTAACTAACTTGAGAATTATTCAAAGAATTTTATTAGTATTAGATATTTAGATAGATGGAATAAACAAAGTAGAATAGCGTGTGGACCATAAAATTAATAGAAAAAATCATGCAACTATCAACACCAAAGTAGGACATATAAAAAGGCATGAATAAGACAAGTCAATGAGAACCAAAACATTCATGAATTTGTAAATAGCATTGGCTAAAGAGGGCCAAGTCCCACTAACAATGGTTGCCTTTTGTTCACAATTTTAACAACATGATTGGTTGTGGCCTTGCGGGGATTAGCTGGATTAAGACCTATCCTGGTAACTCCCCTTGGCTGGCAGCTTGGCACCATCTTGTAGGAACATTCTGAGTAAATTAAATTAAACAGTTGGTCACTAGTTAAATTTATCATTAATTTTTATTAAAATCACATAATTTTAATTTATTATTATTAGGTCACTTAATTTTTTACTTTAATTTAATAAAAAGTCACCTTATACTTTCAGTTGACCAAAATAATAAAATGATATAAAAAAAAATATTCAAGAAATATTCTTATTGAGTTAGAGAAAAAAAAATCTGTTCATTTTAATTCTCACACACTATTTTTTCCATTTCCTTCTAACTATCATAATTATTATATGTTAAATGTAACAAAATTAATATGATAATAGTTAATTTGAATTAATGAATTAATTGCTATATATAATTGATGGTCGGTATGCTAATGATAAGCTGACTCAAAAAAAATCAATACTATGATTACCAAAATCTTTCCAACTTTGGAATAAAATTGATATTATTCCAAATTATTATATGATTAATGCTATAAAACATTCATAACAGAAACAAAGATTGTCATTAGCTTACTTAACTACCCAACAGCAACTGTCTGTATTTTTGTTATATTAATTGAAATATTTATATCTAAGAATCCCCTCTTGCAAAGCAAACAAGAAACCAAACCTCTTCTGTATTATTAACATGTGGTTAGTGCTAAGACAGACCATAATAACATCAAACGACTTGTCGCCTTCTTGCAAATGATTCTTGTCTGCAGGTGAGATGTTTCTTGTCTTCTTCTTCTTCTTCAAATTATGATCCATAATGATTTTTATTAATTAGGGATAGGGTAACTACTTGACTAGTGTTAGGCATAAGTGGGCTTGGATTCAACAATTTTATTCTTCTGTTTTTTCTGGTCTGCATAAGCACCTGAGTCTATAATTGCTATAAAAATGGAAAAGAAATTAAATCTCACAATTGTCCCATCACAGATTAAGGAAATTTTATGTGAGATAAAGTTAATTATATATCCTTTCATCAATTAATGTTAATGTTAGCTTCCAGTTTTCAATTGAAATTGAATTCCTTGCCTTATATAGTATTTTACTAGGAATATTAATTCTTTCTTCAATTATTGGTTTGTTTTATATTATTATTTGAATTATTATTAAAAAATTACATTAAAAATATTATTTAGATGTCATTAAATTATTTTCTATATGAATTTTACATATTTTAATTTAATAATAAAAAATTTCAAAACTTTTTAATGATATTTAAACTACTATGTTTTTTTAATTAAATTTAAAATAATATTGTTTGAAAAAATAATTTTAATTATAAATAAATAAACTTTAAATAAGTACTAAAAATAAAAAAGGAGAGTATCAATATTATTTTTTTTTTATTCTCTTTTGGGATATTTAATAGATTCATACTATGATCCTCCCACCCCAAAAAAAAAACTATTTTTTTTTATTTTTATTTAATAATTCCATTAGCATTTATTGAATGAAGATATCAAATTTTAATTCTATAAACAATCCAATCAAATTACGTGCGATAAACAATTATGAATTAAACAATAAAGAGAAAAAAATCATAATTAAATAGGAGTATTAATTTTTATGAATGTGTAAGAAGATAAATACAGGTTGGTATTAAGAATACAAACAGACATAATATATATTAGTATATTGAGTATTATTATGATTTGAATGATTAAAACTAATTAATTAAATAATAAATTCTCATAATATTTTAATCATTTATATTTTTCGTTCTTAATTCACGTGAAATTACTCTTAACACTAATGTCAAAATGATAATTGAGAATAAATATTAAATGATCACTTTAACTAAATATTGATCCGAGATTAGATATCTAGCACTGAAAAATAAATAAATAAAATTCAACACCCCCCTTGAAACACAACGGCATTGAATCGAGTATGTGGGGACTACATATCCATATTAAAAATTAAAAAATTAAAAAACGAGCCAATTATATTTAGGTATTATTTTAATTTTTATGAACTGAATGTGGTTCATCAGGACTAAACATCCTAATTGAAAATTAAAAATCAATAAACTATATCAAACATACTTTAATATTATGTTAATTTTTATAAATATAAAGGAAGATAAATATAAAAGATTATTAAAAACATAAATACATATAATATATATTGATATATTCGATATTATCATAATTAATAATAAAAATTAATTAATTAAATAATAAATTCTCACTATATTTTAATTACTCGTAATTTTTTATTTCCAATCAATTTGATTACTCTTAATAAACGTCAGTCAGTTGCCTGCAAATTCTGCAAATTTTCTTAATGAATATGAAAGTGGTACCTAATTTAAATATCATGCGGTAGGAGGCTTAATGAAAGCGGTCCATACACAGAACTGGCTGAGTTGAGTTAGAAGAAAGAGGATGCCATATATATATATATATATAGCCATCAAAAATATTGATAAATTTAATATTAAGTTTTTAAAGATAAATTTAAAAATATATCTTTTAGGATTAATTGTATAAAAATTTAATTAAAATTTAAATTTAAAATCTCATTGGTAATTGGTAAAGAGGGGAGCAATTTTAATCAAGTGGGTAAGTGTACAATAATCCCACCTAATAATTTCTCTTTAAAAAGAAAGAAAAATGAGTATGTGGGGTCCTCTGAGACATATATGGTGGTGGGTTTTAGGATTAGGAGACGCACGTGGGCTTCTTACAAGCTGCTAATTTTGACCAATCACCTTCTAATCTCCACCTTTCTATTTCTATTTGCTTGGGACTTCACAGGGTATCAAATGTGCTGCCAACTTATGTGGCCGACATCTGGATTTTACATTAGGATAAATTATTAGATTGTATTCAGATAAATTTATATAAATTTATGCCTAATTTAATTTATATGAATTCAATTTTTCATGAGCAGAATATATTTCAATCTTATTTAATAATTTTTATTATATTATATTCCATTATATTTTTTTTTTCATCTCACTAAAGATGTAGGAAAATTATAATCTATATCAACTTTATATTTTTATTTCATATATTTAACATAATAAGTAAAAATATATTTAATTAATTTCACCTCACCACTTCAAAATCCTAATTAATTGTATGTAAATCGTCATTAAATTTTTTAAATTTTAAGACAAAAAGACTATAATCTCTCTCTCTCTCTTTTTTTTTTTTTTACTTATGAAAAGTTAAAAAATAATTAATATAAATTATTTAATGAAAAATTAAAACGAAGATAAAATTAAAAGAAAATAATAAGTATCTTATTCAAATCCTTAAAATGATAATTATTTTAAAAAAATATATCTAAAATGATAATAATTTTAAAAGGGAAAAAGTATTAATTAACTATTTGATCAAATTAAATTTGATCCATCTCATATCATATGCTATCATATGTATGAACAAAGATTTCATTATCAATTAATGAAGTTTTTAATTTAAAGATTGATATTAATTAGAAGCTTGTGATTGAAATTTTCAAATATATATATATATATATATATTACTGATACATGTCTCACCTAGAAAATATTGCAGGTTAGAGTATAGTGTGCAACTAAGAATATTTAGGAAATTTAGGAATAATCATATTAAATACGATATAATAACATAATATAAATTTAATATGAATTAATAATTTAGATTAAGAGTTATCGTGTTAATGTTGATTTTGTATCGACCCGATAATAATATAAAAATAATTATATTATGTTCATATTAATTTGTTAATAAAAAAAGGACACATTTAATTTATTAATATTCATATGTAATATTATGGTAATTCATTTAATTGAATTTACTTATAATTTTATAAAATATTTATATATAAATATTATTTTTAATTTTTTTATAAATTTATATCTAATAATATTTTACATAATGATATAAATTAATAGGAATTAATTTTGCAAATTTAATAATTTTTAAATATTAAAATAATAAATAATAAATAATTTTAACTATATTATTTATATTCTATCGTGTTACTGGCTAATTAAATAAATTAAATTTATATTTAAATTTTTAATATAATAAATTAATTATATAAGATACCTTTAGCTAAAACGTTACCTTAATTAAAACCACTCCTAAGCAAATCCAAAGGCGAAGACAGGCTGAAAACAACAAAGAGAAAGTCACTTCTCCCCTTCGGAAGCGAAGAAGTATCATATCTAATTTGACAAAAACTTATGAGAATAATTTTTCATATCAGAAAAAATTTTATTTTTAAAAATAATATTTTTAAAAATAATTAACTGCATGTTTATATTTGATAAAATATAATATAAAAACTACTTATAAACTCATAAAAATATTTTTATCCATTAATTTTTTTAAATCAGCTACGCGTTTAATTTAAAATTTAACTATTTTTAAAATTTTCAATTTTTAACTTATCCAAATAGTTAAATTTTAGCTATTTAGATAATTACTTTTATTAATTTTAATATTTACTAAACACTGTAAACTGAATTAAAATTAATTTTACATTAAAAAAAATTAATTTTTTCTTTTTATAAACTGTGACAATACACTATTTCTATTCGGATTATTGCTCTACTTTATCTTTAACCGCACACGTGAATATTTGTTGTATTAATTCCACTTGTCCCCACTTATCAGTTTTGACCACTTTCCCACAACTAATTGCTAAAACATAATCCAAAAACCAGAGGATATGTTTAGTTTCTTTTTTTATTTTTTAATTTTCTCAATCCAATTAATGTGTATTAGATCAAATTAAATTCATTTAATTATTATGCTAATGTACATTTGGTTGTAGACATGCAAATCTGAGCAAGATTAAGATGTGGACCAGTGAACAAATTCTCTTTTTCTTAATTTGCCTTATAAATATATAAATCCTATAGGCTCATTACAGTTTAATTACTCATTTAATCATACTTTAAAGAGGATATAATATTAAAATAAAGTTATTTTTTATTTCTCAATTATATAGTTTTCAATTTTTATATGATATGAGAGTACCTTTTCTATCAAAATTGTTATATAAAAATTTAAATACTTATGTTGATTAATTTTAATTATATAATAGAATAGTAGTTAGATTTTGCATGAAGGACATTTTTATCTATATTTTAATTCAGGAATGAAATTAAAAAATTAATTTTTAGTCAACCAATAATTAAATAAATATTGAATGGATGAAAAAATAAAAGTTAATTAAAGAATATAAAAAAAGAACGATAAGAGTAAAAAAAACAAAAAATACTTAAGACAATATAAAAAATTGAATTTGAGTGAATCAAATAATTTTTTTATATAAATTAATAATTTTTTTCTAGTGATTTAGATTCATGTAAACCTTTGGATAACTCCGTCATATTCTAAGCCTAACAAAATTTAGACAAGAGCAGTGATTTAAGTCTGGGAAGTAGGGCTCAAAGCAAATTGAGATGAAACATTAAAACATAATAAATTATGAGTAATTTTGAGTCTAACTTTTTGAACCATATTAAATTATTATAATTAGATAGAGCAGTGCCCAAAAAAATAAAAAATAAAATAAAATAGTAGTAATAGTAGCAAATGATTGTACTCTAAAATAATGAAAGCTACAACAAACTTCAAATGATTAATGGGCCTACATCGTCCTATTGTTTTGGTGAGTGGTGTGAGCCTATCCCACTGCCCTTTAGCTTCCTCTATTTTCTGTTTCTTTAGTATTGAACCGCTTAAACCAACCTATAGTTATGGGATAGTATTTTTTTTTTAACAAAATAAGTTTCATTAATATAAAATAGTATAATATAAAATTATAAAATATTATAATTTTTAAAAATAATATAAAATAATTCAAGAATTTAAATAATGATAAGTTTAAAATATTAGATTATGCTAGATAGTAAATAATAATTATTATTTAATTCTTTTAATAATCTTTTTGCAAATTCAATATGGACAACAACAAATATAAATTCAATACTAAAAGTATGGTTTATAATTTATATTAAATTATCAAGCAAATAATAAATATAAAAAAAAAGACTATAAAGAAGATAAAAGATAGTTCCATCATAGAGGATATAAAGAAATAAAAATATAATTAAAATAAATCTATAATTAAAAGGAAAGTAATATAAAAGAGAATCAGTTTTATTCAAAATAAAAATAAATTTAAATATCATTGGATAATAAAATTCGAGTAAAATAAAAAAAAGATTATTGAATAATATATAAAGTTATTTATTATTATTGATATATATTTGTCTTTAAATAAATTTAATATGATACATATTAAATCTAAAAAAAAATAATAAATTTATGATCTTTTAAATATGAATCAAATACTCTACAACTAAATTACTAACTTATCTTAGCACTATTTTGTAAATTTGATCTTAAAATTTCTTCCAGCATCCCTAATCAAATGCATGAGAAACATATTGAATATCTAGTTAAAGTAAATAGTTGAAAGATTTAGAAAATTTTTATAAGATAATGGATTATAAGAATTTAAATCTTTGATCATCTAAATTACAGTATCCCAATAAAATTATAAAAATTAATTAATTGTTAATTGACTATGAAGAAGTATTCCAGGAAACAAAGAAAAATAAATAAATAAATAAATATAAATATAAAAATATAAAAAGAAAACTTATTAATAGTCTAAGTTTAAATTTCAGTCTAAGTGATGAAATTTATTAAAAAAAAAAAAAGAACTGCATTATATTAATGGAGTATGCTCACCTGAAATTTCAAGTTTATTCATTTTATCATATGGTCATTGATCCATTGGATGAACCTTTGTGTCTCTAACAAAAAAAGATTCAGATAATAAAGAAGATACAGAAGATTTTACTAGCTTTACTTTGACCTTCATTAAGGTGGGCTATGGTACAAAAAGATTGCTCACAATCTTCAGTCTTCACATGGCTATGTTCTTAACATCAAATTCATATTAATTGGAGGAAATAAAAGAAAGCAGATAAGGACATGAAATAGTCTTCAAAACCGAGTTTAAAGAATAAGAATAAGAGGGATTTAAATACATAAATTGTGATGATGAGATAAAAATAAAATGAAATTTAATTAATATTATATATCCAATGTGTATACAAATACAAATAATATAAGAAAAGTTGCCGCCTAAACTGGGATAAATTATAAAGGCAAACCTAGCTAACAACAAAATTTGCTCCGAAAACTATATATATGGATGTCCTGCAGAAGCTATATATATAATATGTACACTCCATGGATCAATGACCATATGATAAAATGAATTAGTCATGCCAACAAAGAAGCATAACTACACATCTCCTAATAATATAAAGCTTAGCTCTTTGTTCTCTAAGGACACTGCCAAGTCCTTTGCTAGAAAGCCTTCTCTTTGATCTTGCCATGCTTGAACTGTTCAGCTTCAAATTTCTAGGAAGTAGTGATTGAATGGGTTTTGAAATGAAAATGGAATAAGAGGAGAGGGGTATTATATAGGAAGGGAAGGGGAGAGTGTGGTCCTGGGCTTACGTTGGTCTTGTAAATAGCCAAAGATGGGGCATGAAAAGGCGTGCAGTGTTCCTCAACCTCCCAGACTATCCTACCCCATCTGGGCCCCACTTCCCCACTTGGGTACCCATTCCCCGCCCCTACCTCAACGTTATTTTATATATATTAAGAAATTTTATGCGCAACCATCATAAGTTATAAATATCAATCACATAATTGACAAATATTACAATATAAATCGGATAGAAATTAAATTCACTCTACCTAATAAATTATAATTAATTATGTATGTTTATCACTCACTCTAATTTGGAGATGGCAAAAAAAATAAGGTCAAGTTATATAATATGTTAATTATGGGTAAATAGCTATTAAAATTATTAAATTCTTATATTTTAATTATTATAAGAAAAAATTCTTTAAATATGTCACTAAAATTTGAAATTTTTTTAACTAGTAGGTTATAAGCCAAAATCAAAACTTATTTTACTGATATAATATGACATGTCATTACTAGATACTGACTATGTTGCCACGTTAGTGTCATATGTGATCAATAGTTGAGTCAGCAAATTTAAATTTTAGTAGTCATTAAACTTTAGTTTTTTTTACACTTTACTCATTAATGTGTATAACTAACTTTTGAAAAAAATTTCATTAATAAACATATGTCGGATTTAGAAAACGTTCATGTCATGTCATCATCGAATGATCTGTTAACTGTCACGTTTTCTGTGTATCTTAATAAATTTTAATTTTTTATTTGGTAGTCAATCTTCTTGCCAATTTGTATTGTTTATCTGATTTGTTAATGTGTTTATTTTTATTTTCGAAAATGAAAAAATGAGATCATATATTATTTGATTTGTTGATTTTAATTTAGTGCATATTGATTTCCATGGTTTTCCTTTTACTTGCTGGTATGTAATTAATTTTTCTTTATTCTTCTAAAAGAGTTAAATTATGATATTTCACCTAATCTATATAAAATGTCTCTGTTTTACGTTGGTTTAATTTAATGGAGATATTGTGTTTGATAAATTTTTATTGTTTTCACTATAATTTTCATAGTTGAGATGTAGATTCAGTTATATATTGTAGATTAATTATTAGCAATAGACTGTGCTTGGTTAACCTTTTTTATTTTTTATTTTTATTTATTTTAGTTAATTTTGGCTCTATATCTCTCTCTGTGTAATTGAGGAGTGCAACTTTATCTTTCCATATGTGCGCACATGCGTGGAGAGAGACTATGCAAATCTGCATAACTGGACCATAGGCATTCAAAATGGGTTACTTATGTGGACTCACTAATTCAACATTTGGATCCTACATGATATCGACACGGCAATAATATGGCAAGTGAGTCAATTCTAATGATGACATGTTAATCTATATCAACAAAATTTGCTCTAAATCCTCTAGTGACCTATAAATGAAAAAAATTTTAAAAATTAGTAACACATCTGAAAGAAATTTTTTGTTTAATGAGTAAAATGTAAAAATATCAAAATTTGGTAACCACCAAAGTTTGAACTTACTGAGTTAACCATTGATCACACGTGATATTAATATGGCAATACAATCAACTTCTGATGATGAAGTGTCATGTCACATCAGCAAAATAAACTTTAATTTCAACTTGTAATCTATCAGTAAATAAATTTTCATAACTTTAATGACATATCTAAATATTTTTTTTAATAATTAAAATATAAAAATCACCAAAATTTAATGATTTTATGGGTCATTTATTAATCATTGTGAATGATTTTAAATAAAAATCAAATCAATTTATGAAATTTTTAATTGATTTAAATTATATTTTTATTAATTTGTTTCAGGTGATATTAATTTTAAGTTATATTAAATATGTAAGTTCAAATTGATTAATAATTGTTTAATATGAACCTGAATTATTTTGAGTTTCATTTAAATTTGAATATAGTGGACTGAATTTAAGTAAGTATATCCTATCTAATTTGTAGTTAAATCAAAATTTATCATTTTTATTATAATTTCAGTTAAATACTAATTGAATTAACAAGTAAATTTACTTTCAATTATAGTAAATAGAATTTTCTTTCTTTACAATAATTCAAAAAAAATAAAAATAAAAATAAAAATGAGGTTATAACATATATATAATAACAAAACAAAAATAAATTTTAGATTTTTTAAAAATAAAAATAAAAATATTGAAATGGTGAATACATATATGTAAATGAAAGTAGTGTGTTAATATAATAAATATTTATATGGATTAAATGTAAAATATTAAATGAATATATGTATAATTAGACTCTTTAACGTTAATAACTAGTTTTTGAGATTAACACTTTTAAAAATATATAAATCCTCAATATTTCTAATATGATTTTGAGTCTAATCGATTCATACATATGAAAAAATAATTTACACCCCTATTCTATCATAATTCATATTGAGATTTCAATTTTTCTTTCAATTTTTGATATGTTTTGGATTTAATTTCATCCCTTGGTAGATTTTTTTTAAATTTTTTTCCCTCGTTTTGAATTTTCAATTTAATTTAATCAATCCAATTCTTATTATAAATTTACAAGTATCAACTAGGTCAAATATCATTTTGACTCAATTATCATTTGAAAAAGAGTGTTAAAATAATAAATATTCCACATAGATTAAATACAAAATGTTAAATGAATATATATATATAATTGAGCTCTCTAATCTCTATAGTTAATTTTTAAAGTTAAAACAAGCCACCAATTTCTCTCAAACCAAATACCTCCAACAAACACTCTCAAAAATATATAAGCTCTCAATATTTTTAACACAAAAAATAATTATATCTTAGAAAGGAATACAAATACAAAGAATGAAAAAGAAGAGCTAACAAATTTCTTAAATTACTTGGCTTGTCATATTCTGTATCATAACTCGTGTGGGCATCACCCACCAGCACAATGGGTCGGCCATTAATTCAATAACATGACAAAATTCTTTAGTTTTTATTAGAGATGATGTGATTAGATGTAGATGTTGATTGTTGTTGATGATAATAAACTCTTTCTTCTTAATTCTCTTTTAAATATGTCCTTTGCTTTGATTTTTCTATGTTCTTTTTCTTTTTTAGTTGAATCCACCTAAACCTGCGTTGGAGAGAAGAAGGTCAGTTGAATCCTACATAACAATGCATATTAACTAACTTTAATTAATTATTCTGTATGTTAATTTTTTATTATTATTATGATCACATTATCTTAATCATTCTTTTCAACTCCCTAATATTTATTTATTAATATTTAATACCATAATTAACCATATGCGGAGACGTAGGCAACAGTACTATAAAATTGTTGTCACAATCCATTATATATATATATATTCTTTTCCTTTTGGATTGAGGATTTTGAAATTTATAAAATTAAAAATTTAGATTTTTTATTTTATAAATTTATATAATTTCATTTGTTGGAGATAAAAATTAAATTTATAGATTTTAATAGTATTTTTACAATAAAAAATAATTTATAAATTTTTTTATTTATTTAAAATTAGAAATTTTCCAAAAATCATCTCCTGAAATTTTAAAAAACCCTCAAAATGAGATATCATAATAAATAATGAATTTTTAACAATTCATAGATTTTAACTACTTTTTTATTAACCAAAATCCATAAAATTTATTAAATTTTTTATCAAAATTCCATCAATTAAAACATGATCATAGTGCTTTGTTTGATTTAAAAAAAAGAAAAGAATTTGATGCTTAACTTTTAGTGTAATGACCAAAAATTAGATGCTATTTATCTTAAAATTTTATATAAATTTTATAATTTTAACTTATATAACATTATTTTATTTATATAAAATAATATATTTTTAAAAATATATTGATTTCATATATAATTTATATATACCGACAATATCAAATACTTTTTAGAAATGTTGAGAAAAATCTCTTTTCCTTTCTACATATATTGAATTTTAAGTGTACATATTAGTTTAATATGCATGCTATGGGAGGAATGGAACTTAATTAAAATCATGTTAGAATTTTGTAAAGTTGGCAACAGACTATATGAGAATAAGATCTCAACACATTGTAATCCTTGAGATTTGTTAGGAATTTGAATCCAATTCTCTTATCGCAATAACACATTGAAATTTTTCTAAAAAAATATATTTATTAATTTCCTAATATAGAATGATCATGAAAAATATTTGCATGAACATATCTAAATAAAAAAAAATATATTCCATTTTGTAATAGAAATAAATCAAAATCATCGAATTTATGTGTTAAGACATCATATTTTTTAAATAATATCTTAAATTTGAAAATTGTATATGAAAAAATAAACGTTAAAAATTTTTTATCATCCTTATGAACATTATAAGTGAAAAAAATATACGTTAATTTTTTATAAGTTATATTTGAAAAGAATTTTATTTTCGTTATGAGTCCTATCTGATTTAATTTTGAAATATTAATTAAAATTTAATGGGTTTGAGAATATTAGGTGGTCAAATCGAAAAAAATAAATAAATAAAAAAAGACATGCAGAAATCTCCAAAAGAATTTCCAATTCCCATGTTGAATTTAACAGACTACGAAAAAAGTTATCAAAGATTCCCATTATGTTTACATTATCAAACTTGATAATTTTAATGCAATACAGCTCAAAACCCAACTTAGTGATAGATTAATTAATTATTTAAGCTATACTTGACCAAAAAGCAATGCACTACTTGCTTGGTCTTGTGTTCCTCCCATTTCACTAAGGACACCAACTTCCATTAACCCTCATATTCAACTAAACAATTAATTATGTTATTAATTAATAATTTTATCTCTCTTTGAACAATTTTCAGCTGTCAATATCGGTTTAGGAGCTTGTATCAGTAAAAAAAAAAAAATTCCTTTTTTTAAAGCCTGGACAAGATATTAAGATGCTGCATGTAGTGCTTATGTATGACACATGACATGACCTTATAGTATAGCTAGTTAATGATTTGATTCTTTGATTTAGATCATATAGTATTGCTTAATATGTTTGATTTTTAAAATCTTTGATTCCAATTCAACAAAATTAAGTACTGTGTCCAAATATCATATAGTATTTTAATTAATTATTTAAATTCATATTTTTTTTATAAAATTTTTTTATGTCATATTAATTTTCATTTACAAAATTCAAAATCAAAAACTATTTAAAAAATTTAAACTCCTTAATATTCAAACCAATAAATAGACGTTCGCTATAATATGTTTATTTATTAACATTTTGAAATGTGTATTGATAGATTTTTATTGAATTTCAAATTCATAATCTTATATTTATAAAGAAAACTTCAATATCATTAATCTAAAACTCATTGATATAGTATTTGTGATTTATTTGCACAGAGAATAAAATAATTTAATGAGTAATAGGTATGACAATAAGTCTAATTTAATTAATTTGTTGAAATCTCAAAATTGAATATTTTCATTATATGTTTAATAATAGATTACGTATCATTCTTATTTCTTAAAAAAAAAAAATCAATTGCACTAAAAAAATAAATTTAAAACGTATAAAGCATCTTCACTCTATACAAAGTGGCAAACAAATATATCTAAGCTTGATAGAGTGTTAGACACCCAAAGCTTTGGGAATTTAACTAATTAATTAAAAGTGGAAACAATTAGTAAGAATAATAGTATATTAATTAGACTCTAATGATTATATTAATCTATAAAATTAATGCACTAAAATCAAAATGTTACAGGTCTGGTTTGAAGTGTTATATAATGAATATGCTGGGTCTGCTCGATTGTATACACATAAAAATAATTAACTACAACCAGCATTGTTAATGCTCAACAAGAAGGTCAGAGTTGCACGTGAACTTCTTGTGATTTGCAACTGCTTTGCTTGTGAGTTGCGACATACTTTAACATCTAAATATATTTTATTTATTTATTATATATATTTTTTGTTATCTTACTTCTTTAGGCTTTCAAAACATTTAGTTTAATTAATTAATTACCCCATCACCATATGTTTATGACTGTATATATGTTTTTTTTTTAATTTAATTTTTTAATATATATATATTGATTTTCTCTTATAGTATCAAGTTTTTCATAATTGAAAGTTAAATATTAATATTAATAATCCTAAGAATTGGGTCAATTTATTGATAAATTTGTCTCAAGTAGGGTTTGATTTTAGGATCAAATAATAAAAATAAATTTTTTATATTTTTTAATTTTGATATGAATTATCTAATTTAGCAAAATTAAAGATATAAACTTAATATAAAGTCCATAATATTATTTCATTATATGTACTCCTTCTATTTTTTTTTATCTATCGTTTTAGAAATTCATCAATTTTTATTTTTAATTATCGTTTTAAATTTTCAAAATAATATTTATCTACTTTTTCCTACTTTATCCTTATAACATTTAATTAGAATACAGTAACTTAATTTAAGATAAGCTTAAGAATATAAAATTAAATAAATTATTTTGAATCTAATTAATAAATATTTTAATATGTATGTAAAATTTTAAATAATAGATAAAAAAAAATGGAGAAAGTATTATTTTTACTTGATTCGATTCATATTATAATATATATGTACTTAATTAATAGTATTTCTCATTCTTCAGATCACCATACTTAGCATGGACTTAAAATTTAAACAAAAAGATTTTCAGTGAAATTATTGGTATGATGGTTTGTATATTGTTACTTAGTTAGCAATGCAGTTGTAACTTTATTACATGCTTAATTATGTTCAGATTTTTGTGTATTTTTGGTTAATAGGAAGCATATAAGAACCACACCCGAGTATTAATTATAAGTTAAGTACTGCATTAATTTTGTAGGAACCGATATTAACATGTGATAATGACCTTGCTTTGTTGACTAACTGACCAGCAAAGTTTTTGCTGTCCATCATAGAAAAGTAGATATTATATGCATGTTATAGATTACTTAATTATCCAATTAATTAATTACCTGTCTTGTACTTCTTAATTTAGGAAAAAATCTTGTCACATAATTATGAATTATCAATAATAATTAGATATTATTAAATAATAATTATTTATGAAGTTAATTGTAATTAAATACTTAATTATATAATATATTATAATTAATATGCTGTTATGTCAAATTATTATTAGTTCATTCATAATCCTTATAATTTCTCTTTAATTAGAACTCCTCCATAACAGGAAAATACAATGTATTTATGGAAGACAATACATATATATGGTTAAACAAAGGCTGCATTTATTAATTGATTTTTACAGTATCAAATTGAATAAGTTAAATTATTAATTAATTCAGAGGATAAGTGATAACTGTTTACGTGATATATATCAAAATTTAAATTCTAATAATAATTTTTGTTTTTTCTAATTTAAAAATTTTAAGTGATTTTTTTTTTTAAATATAAAGAGGAGAAAATCGAGTTTGAATCTTTTACTTAAATCGTATATATATTTGTCAAATTTTGAAGTGACGTTGATAACGAAGACATGTATAGTTTCTGTCAAAAATAAGTTTAAGGTTATTTTGGATTTAGATTTTTTTTTTATTTTATTTATTAAGAAAAGGTGAAAAATAAATAATGTAAAGTTATTTTTATCGTATGCCAATAAGGATGTAGCACATGAAAAAAAAAAAAACTTTTTGGGTTGGCAAGAAATAATACATATACATATGGGTGCAAATTATACTGGTGGTGCCTCTTTGGCTGCAGCCTGCAGGAGACATGCATGGTTAACATGCCTGCCAATGGAATGTGGATCAGTCTCATTCTTAAAGACTTTTAGGCTGCAGGTTTTTTTTTTTTTAAAGGAAATAGGGAATTAAGATAAAAAAAATATATGGTCAGTAGGATCAAGTGTCAATAGAAACAACCCTTAAAGAAATAAAATTTACCAACTTCATATATATATATGTTATGAGGAAGGGAGGTTTTGAGTAATTGGCATCAATAGATTATCATATACTTATCATGTACTAATTGCTTACTATCAGGATATTTCTAACAAACTATGAAGCATTTAAAAAACTTTAATTGTTCACCGGAGGCCACTGTAGGTCGCTGGTGACAACCGGTAGTATTAGTTAATAAATTTTATTATTTTTATATATTTTTTTAACAAATTAAAAAAATATTAAGCTTCTTATGAATCTAAATTTAATAGTTTTATAAATTAAAATTTTTAATATTTAGCAATTGATTTTTAATATTGCAATCAACTCAACTTCACTTCACTCAACTTAATTTTAATCCCAAAATTATATAAATACTTGTAAAACCTCTAAATTATTTTGTATTCCTAGCTTTTATCTATCTTTATTCTTAAAAGACGTTCTCCTTTAAAACTATTTTCCAAAAATAAATTATTTTCGAGAAACAAACAAAACTTGCAAGCTCAATACTTTTCTTTTCTCTCGTTTGAAATGGAAAAAATGAGATTTAGTAATTCTCAAGAAACTGCCTTTCAGAAACAGCACAAGTAAATATTAATTGAGAAGGTCGAGGACTTAAATTAGTATGTTCAATTCAATTCCTTTCTAGTATAAAATTATATCAGTCAATTGACGGAGCTTACACGTGCGATCAAAAGATTCCAGGTATGTTTCTGCAGAAGTTCCAGCTAATTTCTTTCATCTTAAAACATTATTTTTATACAATAAACATCAATTTGGATCATCTGTGTAATTGAATATTCCATCATTTATCTTGTACTGTCTTTGTATGTCACATTTTCTATTTTTTAAATTGTTTGATAATTAATATTTTTTTATAAATGATATGACGTATAAAAAAATATTTTTTTATAAATAATGTGACGTATAAAAAAATATAAGACACACGGTGAGAGGAAATCAGAACTGAATAAACATAGTCAATTATAATAATAGAGGCACAAAATTTACATAAAGAACTAAATTAAGATATATTATATATGTATATACATTTCTTATTCCTCTCTTGGGATCCATCTGCTCCACCATCGGCTCTTGCTGCGTCTGCTAATCTAGTCCATGCGCTCGTTTAATGTTTTTATTATCTTCCTTTGAAGGCAAAGGGTAGAGGCAAGAGCATTCCTTTGAGCACTTGCCTTCTTTCTAAGCTGTTCCCTTTCCTGATGACAATAAGAACGTAAATGGTCAAACATTCTTAAGTCAACATTTCTGTGCAAAAGAAAATAAGAATCAGTATAGCTCGAGTACAGACTTGAAGTTCTTGAAGCTGAGCTTCGGTGAAGCCACCCTCCTCCTCTGTTCCAGATTTTGCCATTAGCTGAATAAGCCAGTTTGCAGCTTCTCCATAATCTTCTTGTGTTGCTCGAAAGAGCTGCAGCCTTAGATTCTGCATGAATGACAAAGCTAATAGTCCGTCCTTATCAAAGTAGGGATGAGCTAAAGCTGCTTTAGCACTTATTCTTTGTCGTGCTTTGTATCGAACCATTGATGTTAGAAGCTCCCATCCTATCCCTCCATCTAAATCCAATAATTCGAAGCCCTTTCGAAGGTCAGGGCCAGCACGTGGCTCTACACTTTTCCTCCAGGCAACCAAATCATAATCGCACCTCTTTAGCTGACGGTTGAACTGTATCAGATTACCGTCAGTGCGTAATCCTGGAAATGCCTGCAAGAAGAAAACTGTTATGATTTTGAATAGGGCTTGAAATACATCATCTAACTAACTGAATCAACCATAATATATTAAGTAGATGAAACTGGTATAAATTGATCATAAGTTATGATTGCTAAATATTGCTACATTATACAAATTAAGACGTGCAAACCACAGGCTTTCTGCTGTTTCAAGAGCTAATATCTAAAGAGCCAAATCTCAGATTCATAGCAAATTTGTGAGCATTTAGATTTTCCATAAATTTATTCCATCAGCAGAGAATTTGGTTTCTTAATTTAGATTTTAAACTTTTGAATTTTGCAACAATTTCTCAATACCTTAGCTTAAAAATGTTATATCAATTCAACATTCAAAAAAACCACTTAACCTGAGTACAGAAGATCAAATTCTAAGAGCTTAGTGATTATGATACTGCTGGCACCATTATTTGCACCATGGGTTTTATGTGCAAGTATGTTTGGTGCTTTGATCAAGGGATAGTAGCCCTCAGACCACAATTCCCCATTGATGGCATAGAAGGATTTGGCCTAACTAAAATTTTACCATTCTTGAAATGCTTATATGAAATTGACTAAAGTTGGTCAGCAAGAAAAGATTCGATACAATACAAAGGTATTCAGGACTTAAACATGACAACCACAGTAACTTTGGCACTTTATGATACTCACCATTTGTAGGAAAATTAGCCTAGCACTGTAAATATCAAACCAATCTGGCAAATTCGTCTGTTTAACAAAATACCACAAAAGCCAACGAGAAACAAATTAATTCCCTTAGAAATAATGCTAGATATTCACAATCACCGAATTAGGAGAATATTTGCACCTGCCATAGCACAGGGGAAAGAATAGTAACCACTATAGGGGATGGTGCAGATGGTGTTTGTGTGCTCATGATGTACTGCTGTGGTGCAGCATACCTGAAAAGAAGCAGATCAAAAAGGTTGTGAATTCCATAAGATTAGGGAGGAAAAATATTTAAAAATATTAGGAAAACAAAATGAAGATGATTAGAGGTAAGAATTCAATAGAGTTCTTTTCCAGGTATTTGTGTAACAACCTAGGATTAATACAAGACTTTGTACATTATTGAAAATGGAAAACAGCAACTTCATCCAATTTAGTTCAAAAATATTATCATTAAGGAAGTACTGAGATAATGATGTTGATAGGCAAATGAATATCGGTCTTATTTCAATCAGACTTCAACAAGTTCTTAGTTCTGCATGATGTAAAACAAAACACCTTGGGTCCAAAAGAAACTCCTTTGGAATATAGTTGATTCCCACTCGCAAATCCGCAGCAGCTCCAAGATCAATGATCCTGAATGTATGAGACCCTGCTCCAGATTTACATGCACATATAAATCAAATTGACCACAGACTGACTTGAGTTTAACCCTTTTAATATTTATAAATATCATGGCATCATTACTTTCTAATGGGCAAGAGCCCATTAACTGGTTTAACCTTAGTGTAAACCTATATATATGCTAGCTGGGGGCAGCATGCTAGGTATTCCAAACTAGATATCTAGGGTATAATATTTCAGGCAATCGCATATATTGCTTGACCTAAAAACCCTAACAATCTTGAAGCATTATTCTGTTTTGAAGAAAAATTTTGTGACAATCAAACCCAAAATTTTGCTTATGTTTTGTCTCATTACGCAGATTTGCTTGACTCAGTTGCTGGACTCAGTTGGGTTGCTTGACTCAATTGTTTTGTTGGACTCATTGCCTGACTCGGTGATGAACTCAGTTGCAACAGGGATTTGATTGACTCGCTGCAAAACTCAGTTGCAACAAGGATTTGGTTGACTCGATACTGAACTCGGTTGACTCGTTTCTTACTCAGTTCCTAAACTCACCGTGAACCAGAATTCGGTGAAGCTATTACCGTGGACGGAAGGCAAAGCACTGTCTGGACTCCCTGCCTTGCCTAATCGGTCGTCGGTGAAGCTCCGTCAAGCCCAGCAACGACCGCAACTCAGCCGATGAAACCCATGTTGAACCCAGAATCCGGCTGAGAACCACACTAGCCCAGTTCTTCATTTGCCGAGACCTGACCAGAAGTAATCCTCAGCCGCCGTCGAACCTCGCCGTTGGTATTGAAAGGGTTGGACAACACCGATCTGGTGCCAATCACCGTGAACGATAGCCGAGCCGATCCTTGTCCGGCTGACCAGAACTGTTGAAGCAGTCATCCATTGCTGGTCGAGCCCCGATCTGTGTCCTCGTCGAGCTCGCTTCACCGGTGAGCAACAGATCGAAGCTCTACAGACCCGAAAACTGGTCGAGCTCCGGCTGTCCAGTCACGAGCCCCGTTAGTCCGTCGAGGTAGTTTCGTCAACCTGTCCGTTTCCAGCTCCGGTCGGACGAAAGACCCGGCAACCTCCATCGAATTACAGATCTGTGTAGAACAAGGTTTTGCAACTGATTCGGTTTGAATCTTCGGTTCGATTCAAACTGCTGGTTCGGTTCAAAACCTCTGGTCTGATTCTTTGGTTTGATTTAATTGGTTGATTCATTTGGGTTGATTCAAATATTTGGTTCGATTCATTGGTCCGATTTAATTGGTTCGATTCAATTGGTTCGATTCAAATTTTCAGTTCGATTCACTGGTCTGACTCAAATCATCGGTTCGATTCACTGGTTCAATTCAGGTGCACTTGTTCCAAATTTTTATTATTCTTCTTTTATATAATTTTATCATATATAATTGTCTATTTAAATATATAGAAGAATGGATAAACGTGTTCCGATTGAGATGGTCAAATTGGAAATGTTTAGTGGATCTAAATTTAATTCTTGGAAGTGAAAGACTCAATTTGGATTGAAATATGAAAATATATTTTACACTGTTTTGAGTACCTTTGCTGACACAATGGAGGATGTTGATGAACTTCAATGGAATAAGGATGATGATTTCTGCAAGGACTATCTTTTGAATTGTCTTTCTGATCGGTTGACAGAAGTATTTAGTAAATATAATACTGCTAAAGAAATATGGGATAATTTAGATACTCAATTTAGAAAGGAGGAGGAATTGTCAAAAACTCACATAGTTGACAAATTCATGGATTTCAAATTCAATGAAGATATGGAAATCACTCCTCAAGTTACTGATCTGGAAAATCCGAGATCTAAATTGGGTAACGAAAAGATCATCATCTGTAATACCTTCTTAGTTGAGGCAATAATTTACAAACTACCTTCTGCATGGCACACTTTTAAAACTGAAATGTATAGGAAAAAGGTGCAAGTGGGACTGGATGATCTCAAACGATTCATCAAAATCGAAGATGAGAGCAGAGCTAGAAATAACTTGGAATTGTCAGACAACAGCAGTCGGCTGCTAACACAATTACATATTCCAAGAAATTTTCTAGGAAATCCAAGTCGACAAAAAATGAACCCCCCCAGGTTGGAGGCCAAAAAGACCATTTCTAAGAAGAAAAGGGGCAAGTGCCACAACTGTGGGAAATGGGGTCATTTCATTGCAGAATGTAAGGCTCCTATAAAAACTAAATCTAACACACTAAATAAAGAAGCACATATGATAGTACAGAATACTGAGCCTCAAAATTTTGTTGCTATGATCGGAAAAAGTGGAAAGACCAGTACTTCAGAATGGTGGTTAGATACAGGAGCTACCTGTCATGTTTGTAAGAACAAAATGGAACTTGATGATGCTACTGAAGTCAACGAGACTATCGTTGTGGCTAGTGGAGACAAAGAAGTAGTGACTCACACTGGTA
>CANXYC010860807.1:0-24465 GCA_948193065.1 Aleurites moluccanus | reverse complement strand
CTTATTTTATTTATTTAAGCAGTAGTTTAGGAAATAATCCCGGTTGAAAAATTGTTATCGGCTCGTAGCGCGATTTCGGTGTTTTGGTTGCACTAAGGGTATTTTGGTCATTTCCTTTATAATATGGAGTTATTGAGTGTTTGCAATCTTATGGTATTAGTTTAGACTTGATTAAATCTAACCGTTGGATCAAATGATGAAAAATTGGATGGTTAGATGAGTAGGCTGCAAAGTTGCTATCCTAAGCTCAAAGTATGGGATTATTGCCTTTGGTTTGTGATTTGGTGTATTAGTCCACACTAAAACCCTAATTCCCATTCAGTTTCATGGTACAATCCAAAATTGAAATTTAATCTAAAATTCATCATCCAATTAACATTAATTGCATCTATTTAACATTATTTATCTCATCAATTTCCCAATTGAAACACAAAATCAATTTTCCCCAAATTTCCCCAAGTCAATTCGGCCACAATCCAATTTACACAATAGGAGTTTAATTCCTTAATTAAGTCATCCAAATCTACATTCAAATGCCAATAAACCATTAAACAATCAGAATTTTTAAACTCACCTTTAAGTTTTCTTAGATTGGCCGAAACCTTAGCCCTCCAAACTCTTACCTAAATGCAAGCTTGAACGTAGCTTGAAGAAATAGAGGATATAAGATGAAGATTTCTATCCAAGCTTCAAAAATTAACACAAATCTTGAATCTTTTCCTCAATGGCCGAACCAAAAGGAGGAATTTTTCTTCCTTCTTTGATGGTCATGGTTTTTGGAAGGGAAATGATCAAAATGCAGATTTGTTTATCTTATTTTAATGGTTAGTGGACTTTTGCCATGCAATCCACTACAACCAAGCTTATAAAGCAAGCTTTGCAACCTATACATGCATCCTTAGGATTAAAATGCACCAATACCTTGTTTCCTTGAATAAAAATGAGTAAAAGTGCTATTTACTCCTCCCTCTTACTCTTTTACTTTAATTGGGTCCTTACAAATTATCAATTAAATCCCTAATTTTTATTTTCTTTTGCAATTAAGTCCTATCATTTTTGTAATCCAATTTGGCTATTTTATTTTATTTTATTTATTTATTTTATTATCATTATTTTGTTTTACCCAAACAATCAATTAACAATCAAACACATATGTAAGCACATCAAATTAATTTCAAATAAATTAACAGAAATTCCCAAAGGTCCTTAATTATACTAGGCTTGGTTAGGACTTGGTGTTACATTCCACCCCTCTTCAAGTAAATTTTTCCTCGAATTTAAATACTAGTAAAGTTTAAAATCAAATACCTGAGTCACTGAAGAGCTGAGGGTACTTCTTCCTCATCTTTGACTCACCCTCCCAAGTACACCCCTCTATCTTCCTGTTACGCCACAAAACTTGTACCTTTGGAATCTCTTTGTTACGAAGTTGACGAATCTGTTGGTCTACTATCTCCACTGGGATCTCCTCGTATGACAACTCCTCATCAATTTCAATGTCCTGTGGCTGAAGGATATATGAAGGGTCTGACACATATTTCCTTAGCAAAAATATGTGGAATACCAGGTGCATATGACTCAAATTAGGTAGGAGGGCCAATCGATAAGATACACTACCAATCCGATCAAGAATCTCAAAAGGCCCTATAAATCGAGGGGACAACTTCCCTTTCCTTCCAAATCTCATCACCCCTTTCATAAGTAATATTTTCAAAAATACATGATCACCTACGGAGAACTGTACATCTCTCCTCTTCGGATCTGCATAGCTTTTCTGACTACTGAAAGTTGTTCTAATTCTGTCCTTAATCAAAGGAATTTTCTCAATCGTCTCCCGAATCAAATCCTGCCCCTCCAACTATTTCTCATTGGGTTCCACCCAATACACGGGTGATTTACATTTTCATCCATACAACACCTCATATGGTGCCATGCTAATTGTGGAGTGGTAGCTGTTATTATAAGCAAACTATATCAGTAGAAGATACTGATCCCAACTACTTTTAAATTCCAAAACACAGAGACGTAACATATCTTCCAATGTTTGAATCATACGCTTTGATTGACCATTTGTCTGAGGGTGAAAAGCTGTACTAAAATGCAACTGAGTACCCAGTGCTTCCTGAAATTTCTGCCAAAATCGGGATATGAACTGAGTACCCCTGTCAGAAATAATCACTGTCGGAACACCGTGCAATCGCACAATTTTGTCAATGTACAACTGAGCATACTGTGCAGCAGGATAGGCAGTCCTCACCTCTAAAAAGTGAGCCAACTTTGTCAAATGGTCTACTATTACCCATACCGAATCATAGCCCCTCCGTGATCATGGTAATCCCACCACAAAATCTATGGTAACCTACTCCCATTTCCATTTTGGTAACTCTATCTCCTGTAGCAAACCAGATGGCTTCTGGTGTTCAAATTTCACCTGTTGACAAGCTAGACAGGTAGATACACATAGAGCAACATAGACCTTCATATTCAGCCACCAATAATGAGCTTTCAAATCATGGTACATTTTTGTTGTACTAGGGTGCACTGTATAAGGAGAGTAATGTATCTCTCGCATAATCTGCTCTCGAAGCCCCTTCACATCCAGTACACATAACTGCCTTTTACATTTCAATACCCCCTCCATCTTCTTTGAAATCTGGAGCTTTCCCCTTTTGTAACAACTCTCTAATCTGAACTAACTGTGAATCAGCACTCTGAGAGCTTTTAATCTCATCAAGTAACAGTGGTCTCACCTGAAACTGTGCCACTAGTACTGACTGCTGCCCTTTAGTATCCAAATCAAACTATAGGCCTATAGCAAATAACTCTCAAAGATCCTGTACCAAAGGCCTCTCTGTAGGTGATACATGCGATAAACTTCCCATCAACTTATGGCTCAAAGCATTTGCTACTACATTTGCTTTCCTCGAGTGATAAAATATTTGACAATCATAGTCTTTCAATAGCTCTACCCATTGCCTCTGCTACAGATTTAACTCTTTTTGCTGCAATAGATACTGGAGACTTTTATGGTCAGTGTATATTTCACATTTCACCCCATAGAGATAGTGTCTCCATATCTTTAAAGCAAAAATAACCGTTGCTAACTCCAAGTCATATGTGGGGTAGTTCACCTCGCGCTTCTTTAGTTGTCGAGATGCATATGCAATCACCTTCCCATCTTCCATCAATACACATCCCAACCCAATCCTGGATGCATCACAATAAATGGAAAGCACACCAGTCTCAATAGGTAGTGCCAAAACTGGAGCACTCGTAAGACAGTTCTTCAAAGTCTGAAAACTCATCTCACACCTATCATCCCACTGGAACTTCACATCTTTCTTAGTTAGCTTCATTAAAGGAGAAGCAATTTTAGAAAAGTCCTTCATAAATCGACGTTAGTGTCCTGCCAAACCAAGGAAACTATATACTTCCATCACTGAGGTAGGGCGTGGCCAATTTACGACCGCTTTAACTTTTTGCGAGTTGACTTTAAGACCATCCTTCCTAATAACATGCCCCAAAAAGGTCACCTCATTCAGCTAAAATTCACATTTAGAAAGCTTTGCAAAAAGCTGATTCTCCTTCAAAGTCTGCAATGTGATTCTGAGGTGCTCCTCATTCTCTTCTTTGCTTTTAGAGTACACCAATATATCATTAATAAAAATAATGATGAACCGATCAAGATAGGGTCGGAATACCCAATTCATCAAATCTATGAAAGTTGCGGGAGCATTTGTTAACCTAAATGGTAGTACCAATAACTCATAATGGCCATATCGGGTTTTGAAAGTAGTTTTCTGAATATGCTCCGCTTTAATCCACAACTGGTAATACCCTAATCTCAAATCAATTTTTGAAAAGTAGCAAGCTCCCTGCAATTGATTAAAGAGATCATCAATTCTTGGTAATGGGTATTTGTTCTTCACGGTCACTTTATTCAACTGCCTGTAGTCGATACACATCTGAAGTGAACCATCTTTCTTCTTAACAAATAAAACTGGAGCTCCCCAGGGTGAACTGCTAGGGCGAATAAACCCCTTTTCAATTAGTTCCTGCAACTGCACCTTTAGCTCTTTCAATTCAGGTGGAGCCATACGATATGGTGCAATAGAAACTGGATCTGTACCCGAGTATACATGAATTTCAAACTCTATCTCTTTCTCAGGAGGTAACCCTGGTAGATCATCTGGAAACACATCCGAAAATTCCCTTACAATAGGAATATCATCCAATGCAACTGATGCTTTAGTAATATCAACTACTACAGCCAAATACGCCTCACATCCCATCCGAATCAATCAACTCGCCTTAATCACTGATATTAAACCTGATGCACATCTATTTACTTCCCCCTGAAAGCTAAAGGTCTCCCAATCACCAAGTCTGAAATCTATATGCTTCGTAAAACAATCAATCACAGCTTTATGGGCTGTCAACCAATCCATGCCTAGAATGACATCAAACTCAAGCATAGACAATTCAATCAAATCAGCATATAACACATGATCAAATATAGTCATAGCACAATGTTCATATCGAAAACCCACAATGATATTTCCCCCTATGGGTGTAGCAACATCTAATGGTATCGGTAATGGTTTCCTATCAATTCCCAATCTCTCAGCATATATAGGTGAAACAAATGAGTATGTGGCACCCGAATCAAATAGCACATAAGCAATATCAAGCTGTATAGAAACCATACCAACAACTGTGTCATGAGAACCTTGGGCCTGTTGTGGGGTCATAGCAAAAACTCTCCCCTGACCTCTACCGGTAGCTGACTGGATAGATGTCTGACCTGTACCTGATGGTCTACCCCTACTGGGTCCCCCCTTTACCCATCTGAACTGTCAGCTGAGACCCTGTACTACCTGCCGGCTATGGAGTCCATATAGGACAATCTCTATAGAAGTGGCCAAACTGTCCACACCGGAGACATGCTCCCGATCTCATTCGGCACTCCCCAACATGCCTCCTTCCACAATGTCTACAAATAGATGGCTCTGAGGTCATCTGTCGGGGCCTACTAGAGCCCTAAGAATAAACAGAAGCAGCAAATCTCCCTCCATGCTCTCTATACGGTGGTCTCCCCTGTCTCTGAGATGAAACTAAGTGTCCTGACCCGGGAGGTAATCAAATTGACTGCTGCTGTGAAGATCCCTCCCTAGGTCTCTGAAACTCACCACCTCTACCCATTTTCCTCTGGTCTTTCATAGATCTCTCCTCTCTATACTTAGCTTCCATCTGGGCAGTTTTATCAATAACCTTACCCAGAGAAGTAAATTCCACTGCTATGAGGGTATTAAATAATGGAGCATGCAACCCTCTCCTAAATCTGTCAATCAGGTCTGCCCCAATCGGGGCTATCCTTCTCGCATATTTGCTCAATCACCTAAACTCCCTAGCATACTCGGGAACACTAAGATTTCCCTGACTCAACTGCTCAAATTTAATAATGTTCCCTGATCTAAGCCCTTCGATCAAAAACTCATCCATCAACCGCTGTTTGAACTCATCCCATGTTATTGGGTCATGATTGTGGATATTCTCATCTATGTGCTCATCAAACCAGGTAGAAGCATCCTTCTGTAACAATAAACCCACCAGCTCTATTATTCTGGCATCAGAACATGGCAGCATCCGAACAACCTTATCTACCTCCTCTACAAAGTCACTAGGATCCATACCATATTCCCCTGCATATGTGGGTAACTGAAACCTTCTAAATTCTGACATAGTCACCCCACCCTCGGGTATAATCCAGCGACCCCGCTGCCTCAAATGATCAACTGGCACTGGGGGTGCCTCAGGCCGTATTTCAGGCTGAATAGGTTGTGGGGGAGGCTGTTGCACTGCTGCAGGCTGTGCTGCCAAATGAGTCTGTAGTATTTATAACATTTCCCTCCTAAATTCCTACATCTCCTGCCTCCAGGGTGCATCCCCCGCCACAAAAGATTCAGTGCGCCTATGACTCCTAGATGGTTCAGTCGCCTACACTGAGGCATTAGACGCAACTTCTGCCTCACCATTCAACTCTCAATAATCCCTATCAATTGCGGGAAGATTCGGTCTCAAAGCATGCTGAGACATCCTCACACACTATAAGAAAACACAGAATCAAATCAAAAAGAGTAATTTCATATCGATACATAGAATATAAACAATGACGATGACTATACTTTGACGATATACAAATACCTATGCTCCATGGTACAAGGGTTATATCTAACATGCTTACAATATAAAGCAAATAGAACCTACGGCTTTGATACCACCTTTGTCACGACCTAAACCAACAAGCCGCGATGGTCCAAGGGTACGGGATCCGCCAATGGCTACCAGTACCTCGATGAACTCCTAATACAATTTAGCCAATACTCAAAAACCTTATTTATCCTGATAGCTCATATATCATAAAAGATAATTCATATTATACTATATTATACCTCATATTAAATCTCATACATATATATTATGTCAATGTTCTGCCGAAAATCCGGCAGAGTTTCCTCTAAACTTTCAACATGCCAATTTACTAATTTATCAATTAAACACTTCCAATATCAATTCCTAACTCAACCCCATCTCTACATCAGTAACTCATTCATACTTCTCAATTCACAACATAACCCATTATCATATCATACCTGTTATAATAACCAAAATAGGCAACTATATCAACATCCACACATAGATAAATACATACGTACCAAACCTAATTACTCATACTTTGGATTACAGTACCATGAAGCTACTAGATAAATTTTTGGAATAAAAGATTAATTCATAATATTTACATAGATGTGTCAAAATGTCCACTGTGGGGAAAGATGAGCCTATGGAACTCAGACCTCACCGTCACCTGAAAAGATTTACAACTATGGGGTGAGTATAAAATACTCAGTAAGTAATTATATACAAAAATGCATGAGAATTATATACCATTTAAGCTGAACTGAAACCTGAAAAGGTTAGTAGCAATATAGTCAAGGATAGAACCAATAGTATTGAAAATATATGGTACAAGTGATGAACTATAAGAATGGCATATGAAATGTTCCAAATATGGTGAACGATAATAACATGTAGTATGAGTCACAACACATATGATACAACAGGCAAATAGGGCCAATATGTCCAATATGCACAATTGTGCTAACCAATATATATATGGCGCAATAGCGTGAAACCAATAATTATGTAAGAGTGATCAGCTCTTACGGCTAGAGAATATAACTCCCCTCTCTAGCAAGGTTCAAATAAATACCAGTATGCACATGGTCGACGGATAATCCTGCTACCCTGTCGTAGTAGCCCTATTATGTTATCATATGCAAAAGTCTCATATAATGGATATAGGATCACAAATATAGCTCAATTTCACATAAAATAACTCATTTTCAGATTACCAGCATCCTATAGGCATTTTGGCCAAAGTTAAGAAACGTGCCGGCCGGGGCCCAGTTTCGCTAGCGCAAATGGCAAGTCAAATTATGGGTCCATTTTAGGATTTTTGAGGAGTTTCTGGTTCTATATATTAGGAACATATTTAGGTGGACTATTTGATATCAATTTGAAGCTTAGGGATAGGGGAAAGGATTGGGCCAAGTATCGGGTCAAAACACTTTCTAGGTTTCAAATTATAACAGACGAAAGTTTAGGACAATTTAGGTCAGTTCGGAGGGTCATTTTAGGTGTCAATTTGACATTTCAAATAAAAATAGGGTTTTTAAGTATCCAATCAATTCAAATGCATATGTTATGCCATATGATGTATAAATGCAATAATTGCATATAAAAACTTACTTCCAAAATGTAGCTAAGGCTCAAGGCTCCTAGCTAGCCAGTCGACTCCCTAGCAGATGCGGCGACTGCCCGACTTATCCCTTCCTCAGGTGGCTTGCCTATATTTATATATAATCTCTCCGTAAGGATTCAATCATCACATATACACACAATACACATCAAAGTCACATATATTCACAATCAATGGTCACATTTCCTATCAAATAACAATTTTACCCTCTTTGCACATATAGGCCATTCGGCCAAAGCCAATCTTGGGCTACCAATATTTAAACTTCATATTCTTTGTACAAGACATAAATTCATACACATATTAACATATTAAAGAAAGTTTGGGCTTATGTTCAAGCCTAGGTTTCATGCCAAAGCATTTTGAACTTTATAGGTCATAAAGACCTAAGCTCATTTCAAACACAAATCAAGCATACCAATTTCTTCCTATATGCTTCAAATACTTACCAATTAAACATATTACACTTAATTACCAAATTATACACATAGTTTATCTTATAAACCCTAACCCTAGGTCACTATCCATTAAGCCTAAGGGTGTTAGGTCACCAAAGCTTAATTTTTCCAATTCAACTTCATAATTCCACAATTAAACACACCAATTTAACAATTCTAAGCTTAATTACACAAAATCAAACCAAATTCCTCATGCTTGCCCTAAATAGGTTTGGTTTTGGGGGTTTTTCCCAATTTAACATTTAATTCTCCAATTACACTTACAATTAACCAATTCAAGTAACCAATTACACATCTAAACAACCAATTTCACTAAAACCAAACAATTTCCCAATTTTCCCCAATTTTGGCATTCGGCCAAAGGGGGCTTTTCTTCCTCCCCATATTTTATTTCAATTTAAGTTTCCAAAAGTCAATTCACCATGTCAATTAAAGGTTTAAACATTCAATTATAGAATTTGTGAAGAAATTCTACACTAAAACCCTAATTCCCATTTTGTTTCATGGTACAATCCAAAATTGAAATTCAATCTAAAATTCATCATTAAATTAACATTAATTGCATCTATTTAACATCATTTATCTCATCAATTTCCCAATTGAAACACAAAATCAATTTTCTCCAAATTTTCCCAAGTCAATTCGGCCAAAATCCAATTTACACAATAGGAGTTTAATTCCTCATTTGAATCATCCAAATCTACATTCAAATGCCAATAAACCATTAAACAACCAGAATTTTTAAACTCACCTTCAAGTTTTCTTAGGTTGGCCGAAACCCTAGCCCTCTAAACTCTCACCCAAATGCAAGCTTGAACCTAGCTTGAAGAAATGGAGGATATGAGATGAAGATTTCTACTCAAGCTTCAAAAATTAACACAAATCTTGAATCTTTTCTTCAATGGCCAAACCAAAAGGAGGAATTTTTCTTCCTTCTTTGATGCTCACGGTTTTTGGAGGGGAAATGATCAAAATGCAGATTTATTTATCTTATTTTAATGGTTAGTGGATTTTTGCCATGCAATCCACTACAACCAAGCTCATAAAGCAAGCTTTGCAACCTATACATGTATCCTTAGGATAAAAATTCACCAATACCTTGTTTCATTGAATCAAGATGAGTAAAAGTGTTATTTACTCCTCCCTCTTACTCTTTTACTTTAATTGGGTCCTTATAAATTATCAATTAAATCTCTAATTTTTATTTTCTTTTGCAATTAAGTCCTATAATTTTTGTAACCCAATTTGGCTATTTTATTTTATTTATTTATTTTATTATCATTATTTTTTTTTTACCCAAACAATCAATTAACAATCAAACACACATGTAAGCACATCAAATTAATTTCAAATAAATTAACAGAAATTTTCGAAGGTCCTTAACTATTCTAGGCTCGGTTAGGACTTGGTGTTACATCCAATTGAAAAACCCTTTTACATTATTATATATAAGACATAAATTAACACTTTTAATGTTGAACACTTCTTTTAATTATGTCTCTATCATTATATACAATAAAAATATAATAGCATTTTTCAGGAAATCTAATTCCATATCAGTTACAATTTTTACTCAATAACTCTTCCCTCACTTCGAATTTTACAAATTTCTTTTATAGGAATCTAATTAACATATTTATATACAACTTTTATGTTTTGGCCATCCTCAAGTTCAGTCATTAAAATTTCATAATATTAGCCAAAAATTACTGCCTAAAATCAAATTTCAGAAACTATATAAACCCTAGCTCATTCTTTGCACTTTTAGCTTAATTACCTCAATTATTTGCCAAATCAAACCTTAGAACTCTTAAATACAATTAAAAATTGAAGTTTAGGAAATTTATCGTAAGTTAAAACCTTGAATTCCATCTCTTTCTTCCACTAAAACAGCTTGATTAGGAAATTTTGCCTTCACTTTTCTCCATTGGCCTCCTTCTTCATCAATTGTTTTCCTATCTTACTTTGATTTCCATATAAAGTCTGGAACAAAATTTTAATTTTTCTTCCTTCTATAAGTTTGGCCAGCCTTCCCTAAAAATTGCTTAATTTCAATTGATAAACTATGGCCAATTTGAAGTCACCAATGGAAGAGTCTAGATTTGGACACTTGGAAGTTTTTTATGGAAAACATATAAAAAAAATCTCCAATTCACATTAACTTGGCTGGACACTTGGACTTGATTTTCTCCAGAATTTTGATGCCAAAAAAATAATATTTTTATTGCGGGTCCCACAACTATGCTTAATTGCACTTTTGGCCCAAAATTTTTCTTATTTATATTTTTGACCCCAAAACTTTTTGTAATTTATTATGTCCATTATGTTTGGATTCAACCTCAAGTGTGGGGAGTGAAATGCCTTATTTTAAGTTGTTCTATCATTTAAAAATAGTTATGGGTCATTTCTGGATCCCAGACAGTGGAATTCTAAAATTGCCCTTAAAATTGCCTTTATTTATAATTTTGCCATTACTCTTATTTTCAATATTTCAAAATATTTTTCAACTCTTTATTTTCACCATAATTTCACATAAAATTAACTTATTTCATTCTCCCAAGTTTGGGTCAAAAATTATTAATTTAATCGGACTGCTATTTTCCAGGCAGTGTTTACAACACCGACGATTTCCGAAAAAATATTTCGTTTGTATTCTAACTGTGTCTCTCAAATTATTTTTCATCATTTCAATGCTTTTAAATCATAAACTGAGAATTAATTCATGCATACAAGATGGGTCTTCCTAAGGTATTACAAAGGGTAACTGGGATCAGTATTTGCCATTGATTGAATTCTCCTACAACAACAGTTACCACTTGTCGATTGGAATGGCTCCTTATGAAGCACTATATGGTAGGAAATGTTGATCACCAGTTTGTTGGGTGGAACCAGGTGAGAAACAATTGGAAGGCCTTGAATTGATTAAGGAAACAATAGAAAAGGTGTCAATCATCAGAGAGAGTATGAAGACCACTTTCAGCATATAAAAGAATTATGATGATCCAAAGTGGAAGGATGTGTTGTTGGTGACCATGTATTTCTTAAGATTTCTCCTATTAAATGTGTTATGAGATTTAGGAAGAAGGGTAAGCTATCACCAAGATATATTGGGCTATTTGAGATTCTAGAGAAGATTGGCAATGTGGCTTATAGATTGGCTCTTCCACCCAATCTAAGTCATATGCACCCAGTGTTCCATATCTTGATGCTACAGAAATATGTGTCAGATCCGTCACATATACTTGAATTGCAAGATATGGAGATAGAAGAAGACTTGTCACATGAGGAGTTACCAATAAAGATTATAGATCAAGAAGTCAGACTGTAACGGTATAAGGAGATACCAATGGTTAAAGTCCTATGAAGGAATCAGTCGATGGAGGAGTGTACCAGGGAAATTGAGCATGATATGAAGGCCAAGTATTCGTTCATGTTCTAACATTGAGGTATGTTTTTATTTTAAAATTTGAGGATGAATTTATTTGAAGTAGGGTAGAATGTAATACCCTAGAATGTTGCCATAAGTACATAGTAATATAACTAGTTATCGGACTGGGAAATATCGACATAACTAAGGAATTTCGGGAAATTTTTACAATATTCAATTTAAGTTAATTTTTCTTAGTAATATGGCTAATGGGAGATTAAGATTAATTATAGCTAATTATATGAAGAAAGTATGGAAAAATATTAAATATGTTGGAAAATCAACATAATGGCAAAATCGTAAATAAGTAAAACTTCAAGGGCATTTTGGGAAACTCACTGTCTATATCCCAGAATGACTCTAAAAACTATATTATGATAAATTACAGATAAAAATAAGTAATTTCAATTCCCACTTTGAAATCTATTTCTCAATAGAATAGACTGAATTAATTACAAAAGCTTATGGGATCAAAGTCCAATTATTGAAAAGTTTGAGGACTTAAATATAATTTGTTGATTTTTCTTACTATATAAGCATGCCTTAGAAAATTTTTAGCTCATTTTCTTCCTTCTTCATCAAGTGGCCAAACACCATTTTGCTCTTCCCATCATTATTCAAGCTTGTTTCCTAAGAAAAACCTAAAGAAAACCTTAAATCAACCAAAGATCTTCCATTTCAACCAAAATTTCTCTTCAAAACTTAAAGCAAATCAAGGAATAATTGGAAGAAGAATTCAGGTACTTCATCATCACAAGTAACAAGTTGTTTTCTTTGATTAAATAGATGATTTGTGTGTTAGACTGTAATACCCTAGGAAATCATATCTTATATACATGATTTAATTCTCAGTTTATGGTTTAAAAACATTGAAATGATTGGAAATAATTTTAAAGACACAGTTAGGAAGCAAATGCAAAACTTTTCCGGAAATTATCGGTGTTGAAAATACTGCCGGAAAAATAGCAGTCCGGCTAATTTAAAATTTTTTTACCCAAACCTAGGGGATTAAATAAGTTAATTTTATGCGAAATTATGGTGAAAAGAAAGGGTTGAAAAATATTTTGGAACATAGAAAATAAGAGTAATGGCAAAATTATAAATAAATGCAACCTTGGGGGCATTTTTGAAAATTCACTGTCTGGGATCCAGAAATGACTCAAAACTATTTTTAAATGATAGAACAACTTAAAATAAGGTATTTCACTCCCCACACTTGAGGTTGAATCTAAATAGAATAGACTTATAGGACCCACCCATTCTAGAAACAAGCTAGATGGTCGGCCATGATAGTGGTGGAGGTGAATAATTGATAGAAAAATGATTAATTGATTTATTAATTAATCAAATAGGTGTCAAATAAGCCAAATCTAGAAATTTCTATTTGTTTGTCTCCATTTCTTTTTGGAGTTAGTTTTAGTATATAAAGAAGAAGTCTTGGCTGCCATTTTTGGAGAGGAGTGGCCGAACCACATATAAAAGAAAACCAACAAAAATGTTTTCCTAACCTTTCCAAGGAATTCAACCAAAAATAGCTAATGAAGGGAAGAAGGAAGAAGCTTTATGAGAAAATAGGATAGAAAAATAGTGTTCAAGCTTTTGGTGGAGCAAAAAGGAGGAGGGATTCAAGTATTTTGATTTGAGGCAATAATTCTAAACTTATCATTTTTAATTGTATTTAAGAGTTATATGGTTTGATTTAGCAAATAATTGAGGTAATTGAGTTAAAAATGTAAAGAATGAGTTAGGATTTATATAGTTTCTGAATTCTGTTTTGAAACAGTAAATTGCGGCTAATATTCTAAAATTTTAATTACTGAATTTGAGGATGATTAAAACATAAAAGTTGTAGATAAATATGTTAATTAGATTTATGTAAAAGGAATTTGAAAAATTCAAAATGAGGAAAGAGTTATTGGATAAAAACTGTGACTGACTTTGAATTAGAGTTATGGAAAAAATACTACTGTGTTTTTATTGTACATAATGATAGATATAGAATTAGAAGAAGTGTTCAACATGAAAAGTGTTCATTTATGTCATAAGTGTAGACTGCCCTGAATGACTGCTTAATAGAACATAGGTTACACGATTCTATAGATATGAGGACTTCAAATTCTGAATTAGAAAAAGTGTTAAACATGAAAGATGATCATTTATGTGTGACCAAAATAACTGTAAAATGGTTTTGTAATTGGATGAGTACGAAATTAATTATAGGTATGGAAATAGGGTATGCCTGGATAAAGGTTTCAGGACAATAATTTAATTTTGGAAATTCACTAATAATTATTCAATAATCCAAAAATTCTGAAATTTGAATATGTTATAATTATATGTGTCTATTTTCAATAGGAAAAAGAATTATAGTAATTGGTTAAGTATTGATTGAGCTATTAGCAAAAGAACATTATTTGCCAAAATAAGATTTGTAGACATAATGTAGGCAGCAGGATTGGTTATAACAGTAAGTTTAAATTAACACCATAAATTGTGTAGTAATGTGTTTAATGTGAAATTTGAATATGTTAGAAACCTATATGTTAAGTTTAATTAGGAACAAGAATTGAAGCAAGTGGATAATTGTAGAGAGAGGTATGAGTAATGGAACACAGGCTACCAGTAAAGATTTTTGCACAGAAAAATCCTAGTAATTTGGAAATTTGAGAAATTTTCTTTAATATAAGTATAAGTAATGTAAGTTTCTATTAAATAGAATCTAAATGAAAATTAATTGGATATTTAGAGTCAAGAATGGATAATATATGTGATGGGTACCAAAAGAGATAAAGCAAAGAACCGAGGATAAAGGGAAAGGGAAATGTTAAAGTTATAAGCTAAGGTGAGTAATGCATACATCATTATGCACACCCATGTTTTGATTTGTTGACCTAATGAACATGTTTCCTTCTTGTTTAAATGCCTCATTGCTATTGTTGATCATTCTTAAATATTGAAATCATCCTTATCCATTGATTACTATTGATATTGAAATGCCTTTATGTACTAATTGATAAGTAAACCCGTGTATTGAAAGCCATTGTACCGAAATGTTCTTAATGCATACTTGATATTGTTATTGATTTTCATTGGCCTATTTACGTGTGAATTTGACAGAGCTACTGCTCTGACAGGATAGCGGGAATATACTGTTGGCGATGTGCACATTGTATTACTGATGCCCTAGCTAGGTAGGGCTATGGTCTTGGCCATAGGGTTTAATCATCCTTATGCTTACTGATACTGATACTACTAGAGGCTGTATATTCGTATATAGTCCATACTAATACTACTGGAGACTGTATGTTTACATATAGTCCATCCTTTTATTTGTCTTATCTACATGATATGAGTATTGTTTACCTGATCATTGATTCCAAACTTATATCTTATTGCTTACCATTGTTATTTTTTATTACCATATACTTATATCTCATATATAATGATGTATACATGCTCACTGAGTATTTTATACTCACCAAATTAGTGATTTATAAGTTTTGCAGGGATGTGTTAGAGGAAACTGATTCCAAGTCAATTGCTTTTCCAACTTGGTATGTCAAGTACATCGAGGTAGAATTATATTTGTTAATGGTCATTAGTGAAAATTCTTAGAGCTATATGGTACTGTGTATAATTGGATGATTGAGTATTATAATGATATAGGAACAATAAAATATTTAATGTTACAGTGACATTCAAAATGTAATGTGTAATGCATAATGATTGAAAATGTCAATGATAATAAAGTGATAAAGACATTGACAGAGGTAAATGATAAAATAAAATTTTCATATTTTGAAAAAGATTTAGAAGTGCGATGTATGACTGTTGAACTATGAAGTTGAGGGTATAAGGTTGACAAATTATTAGGAGTGTAAAATGATTTTTAGTGCAGGCTGTGAAAATTTTGAGAGACCCAGTTTTGGATCGGGATAACATTAAAATTACAAAGGGGATTTTGGCAAAATTTTTGAAAAATTTATAAGTAATAAATGGGATATAAGTATCGATTAATGAATTAATATTGATTAAATGATTGATGAATGGACTGTTTAATGGGTTCTATAGGTTTTTGGTGACCTTAAGTCTACCCGTGCCCTAGGAGCGTCGTTGTCCAAAAGTGGGTCGTGACATAGACATTGATTTAGATGGGTTTAATGCTTAATTGCATCAATTGATGTATTTGGTAGAAAATCCCTAAATTACCAAACCCTAATTTACGTTGTTTAATGTCAAACTTTAAATTAATGTTCTTTAATGTTTAATTAGCTTAGATTATGTTAATTGGAGGCTAATGGAAGATTATTCTGTGATTGGTTTGGTGTAGAAAATCAAAATTTGGAAGATTGCACATTTTGCCTCCTTTGATAATTTTGGTGGAAAATCAATTTTGCTAGCTAATTGGAAGTGTGTTGTGAGTTTAATATACATCATTTGACATGCCAAATGCATTGAAATGTTGATTGGAAACCTCCTCCAAAATCCTCATCTTGGCCGAATGGGATGTTACTATTCATCCTTCATATTTTTGGTTTGTTTTGTTCTTGAATTCTAAGACCCATTGAATAATGTTTATTGTTGGATATTTAATGCCTATTGTGTAGCCTTGATTGTGAGCTTGTTATTGACTATATGAGCAATGTCAATGTTGCACCATAACCTAACCAAATTATCCATTTAATGTTGCACACTAAGTGTTTGACAAAATGCCTAGTTCATTTTTTATAAGCCTATCAATTGTTTGTTCCATAGGCCTACCTTTCGAATGCCATTGTCACCAGTGACAATGGCTAGCCAATTGTGCCAACCATAGAATCTTGATAAACAATATGTATACAAAACTTTTAATGATTGTTATATTCATTGTTATTCCATTTGCTTATTCTATTGGCTAACAGTTATTGAATTACAGTATCGATTGATTTATTGGAAAGCTATTGTTTATTAATAAGATTATTACTTCCTATTGTTTTCTATTGACTTGTTCCATGCCTATATTGGATATGATGTGATTTGACAAAGCTTCCTCACTGACGGGGTAGTGGGTAAATATCGTCGACAATGTGCACATTGACTTTGTATAATACCCTAGCTGGGAAGGGTTAATGGTCTTAGTCATAAGACCTTATCAGTCTTATGTACATGATATTAGATTATATGAGATTATATGTGTTTATGGCCTAATATATGTTTTATGTACATGATATGAGCTTTGTTGGCTTATTTTTCTGATTCCAAATCATTGATTTTGTAACCTGTTTTCTTATTCTATAATTGGTGTGCAACCTTTTTATTTATTGATTGTTTACCTGTCATTTATTGATTACCTAACCTATTTCCATTAAGTGATGCATATTAGATTCACTAAGTATTTAATACTCATTCCTTTAGTTGTTTCCCATTTTTCAGGTGTAGAGTAGGCAGATCCCCGACTATTGTTCTTCTGTGGAATTCTGCAGATTTATTTTGACAGTGTAATTATTTTGGATACTGTATTTTGTGTATGTTATTAGCTGCTCCATGGGTTATGTATATGGTATAGTTAGACTGTATATGTGAATATATCATATTATATGGAGTTTAAATATTGATATGGCATGTGATGATGATGATTACAGTTAATAGCATAACAAATTACAGAATAACATATTACAGAGTATCAAAATTCAGAATGAATGTTAAGTGATTAATTAGTTAATATTAAGGTAGTAAATGCTTTTAGAATGTGATATTGGGTTCTATGGGTGCCAATAGCCTCTGGCATCTCCTACATCCTAGGACTGTCATGTTCCAAAATCGGGATGTGACATTTGAGTATCCACTACACTTGCTAGACATGTAGGATAACCCTTTCGTTGAAGTCTCCTTACTCCAATAATTGATATTAGTTTAACTCTGAGGTCTCTTTGTTCACCCTAAAACACAAACTTAACTTGTCCTTCTGGCTAAAATTCTATCTTCTTCTTCTGGCTAAAACTTTATCTTCTTCTGGCTAAAACTTTATCTTCTTCTTATCACAATCAATTACTGTATGATGAGTGATTAGCCAATCCATCCCTAATATTTTATCAAGTTCTAACACTGGTAGCTCTACTAGGTCAACAGGTAAGGTTCTACCTCAATTTTCACATTACAGCCTAGGTATATATATCTCACTTCTATACTCTCTTAGGGAAATAGATATTTCTAGGGGTATTTGCATTATTTGTTTCTCTATTCCCAATTTAGATGCAAACATTGGTGAGACAAATGAATGAGTGGCATTAGAATCAAATAATACTTGTGTTATTTCATGTTGTACAAGAATCATACCTATCACAATAGTGTTGGATCTATAAGCTTCCTAGGTATTCATTACAAACACTTTGTCCTGATCTCTTCCAGCTAGTGTCTAGCAAGTGTTCTGACTCTATCCTTAACCCTATCCTCTACCTCTGCCTCTACCTCTACCTCATGTACCCCCATTATCATTCCTGCTTATCTGATTTGTAGGCTATGAAGTCATTGTAGTTATTTGTTGCTCACCCCAGTAAGGATAGTTTCTAATAAAATGCACATGTTGGCCACATTTTAAACAGCACTAGTTTGTCGTATGTATTCCCCACCATGTCTCTTCCCACAAAAGTAACATATGGGATTACTAAGCATCTATGTTGATGGTCTGGATGAGCCTCATGAAAATCCTTATGTAAATGGCTTTGTATTCCTTGTTTTTCCTCTTCTTTGACTACCTAATTGCTGACCCTGATTAATTTTAATTACTATCTCTAGTGGTTTTAGTTGTGAACTTCCTTCACCCTTTCTCTATTGTCCACCCATTCTTCCTTTTCTTCTTTATTCCCTCTTTAATCTTTCTTTTTTATATTTTTCTTCCATCTATCTAGCTTTATCAATGATTTTCGTCAAATAAGTTAACTTTGACAATGCATTGTGTAAGGAGGTATGCAATCCACTCCTAAACTGACTAATCATGTCTACTACTATTGGAGCTATCCTGCTACCATACTTACACAATCTGATAAATTTATTCACATACTCTGGCACACTAAGATTTCCTTACTTCAACTACACCCTCGGTTAAAAATTCATCTGCCAATGCCCTTCTAAATTGTACCCATATTGGTAGTGCGTTATTGTACAATTGAGTATCAATAAGCCTAGTAAACCAGTTCCAAGCATTCCCCTTGAGCAACAACCCTACTAACTCAACTACTCGAGCATCTGAACACATGTTAGCACTCATTTTTGACACAAACACCTTAAGCCCGAGCCAAAACCTAATGATGTAGCAACTAGAATCAAGATTGTGAGAAGAAGGTTATTTGTCAAAGTGATTACTTTTGCTTTTAGATCGAGGAAATTGTTAGGGTTGTCTTAGCAATAGATTATTTGAGTTTGTATTTTAATAAAAGAAAATGTCAAAATGTATTTCAAAATGAATTTGGGTCATTTTGGGCCATACTCGGTTGTCTGAATGCAAATCTAGCCTACATGCGATCACCGACTTAGTTGAGGCAAGTCGTCTGGCCCGTGCAAACTTGAGGCCAATTTAAGTTTTTATTTATCAATTAAAAGGAGTTTAGAAATATTTTTAAAGGTTTTTGAAATATTTTGAGTCATTTCGGACGGATTGGACATAAGAATGGGCTCGCGGGGGGTCGATGGGCCCATTTACAGCAAGCCATTAGGCCCGTGCGGTAACCATTGACTTGTGGCTTCTATCCATAACCATATGACTAGTTGCAGGGCCATATAGCCTAAGGAAAGGTAGTACATCACAAGGAAGGGTAGCACAGCCCAAGCATGAGCCGCACGGCCCAAGCATGGGCCATATGGCCCTTCTATAAGTCGACAAGCTCTGGGCCAGTTCGCGCATGCTGCTGTTTGCCTCCACCACTCCGTATGATTTTTCTTCCAATTTTGGAGATTCTAGGTCTATTTTTGTTCCAATTTAGCTTCTGAAAAGGTTCCTATTTGGTATTTTAATCAAAATGGAAGTTTTGGATTAAAGGCCAAAAAGGAAGCTTTAGGAGTTCTTAGTTGGCAAGTAACCCTAAAGCTATTTCGGAAGGTATGTTGTGGCTGTTTAGGATGTTTTGTTACTTAGGAAATCTTAAAAAAAACAAACAGTAGTATTTTAACTTATTTCTTCTTATTCAAATGGTGGTAGAAGCCTTTAAATAATCCTCCACCCTCACTAGTTTGAGGATCCGAATTTGGACGCCTAAGCTCTTGGAAAAATAATTCTCTCAATCAAACACTAAACTGATTTTTTTTATTAATCTTACTACAAAGAAATTAAGGATTTTATTAATCAATTAATCAAGTTCATCTCAAGTATACAAATTAATTATTTTCTCAAGAATCAAAGGAACCAAATCTAGTTTTATTTCTTCTTCATTTAAACTCTTCTTAAGAACTTATCACGAACATTCTCCATAGTGTTCTTGATAAAAAGGAGTATATTCAATCATATCATAACTTGATTCAAATTAAGAACTTGACAACAAGCAATCCTCTTCAAGCATCGATGTTCTTGGTATTTGAAATCATCTATATGACAAACAAAGCTTGAGGGCAATTTGTCGAGCCTTGGTGTGTCCAGGTTTAAGTAATTTTTTATTTCTTTTTTTTTTTTTAACAACCATGTGAATTCTTTGGGCATAAACAATCTATGTAATCCTTCTTCTTTTCTTTGAAAAACCTTTTGATATGAACTAATTAAAGTTAAGAATTTATATTTAATTTGTTTTTAACTCTTACAATTGAAAAATAAATCAATTTGAACTTCAAAGAACCTAGGAAGCATGCTTAGTACCTTTCATGTATGAAATTCATTGTCTTATTCTAAGCTACTATTTTGTTATTATTTTCTTTGTCTTAAAATCATTTTGATTAAGTTTAAAACATTTAGAATCATTAGGATTAGTTTTTGAATCATTTAGGATGAAAAAGAATCAAAAATACTCTTAGAACATACAAAAAATGATTTAAAATCGAATGGGTGTTTATAATCAGGTCAGAAGGGCCACATGACCTTTCCTTGTCCCGTGCAAGACTGAGAAGGGCCACACGGTCCTATATATGCCATTATGGCATTTGTTTATACCATGGAAGCACTTTCTTATCTTATTTGCTTGGTTTCTTATTTTTATGTCTGTTTGATGCTTCTAATTGTATATAAATGTCAATATGCCATGATTAGATGCATCAAACCTAGGATGAATGACTACATGATAATTTTTATTAATTCAGAAGCATGCTAAGATTAAAAGTCTCAAAGTTAATCTTAGTTTTGCATGATTGTTGCTATAATGCCTAGTTTAGGTTCTAAACTTGAAAATTAGCGTGCTTACCTTTTTATGACAATATGGCATGGTTAAATGACTTTAAAAATTGACATAATGCCATGAATGAACAACTTGAGCATGGACTTAAAATGCATAAAGCATGATTGGCTAAATACACTGTCATGACCCACTTTTGGATCGCAATGGTCCTAGGGCATGGCTAGACTTAAGGTCATCAAAAACCCGTAGAACCCATGAACAATCCATTTGTTAATTGTAACACCCCAGCTTAAAGGTTTAGAACTTAAGCTTTCAAGGGCAAACTTAAAAGATGTTTGTTATATTTGAAAGTTATGTTGTATGCATGTTTATGTCTAAATTGCATGTTTATGCATGTTTTAGAATGTTTTACACATGTAAAAGTGCTTTAAAGGCTGTTAGGAAGAAATCAGGAAAAACTCAATTTTTGGTGAACTGAGGGTAAAATGGTCATTTCACACCCCTTAGAGTTTTATGGAAATAAACATGATATTTGAAGGTAGAAAAGAATATTAGGACATGAAAATGATGTTATTTAATTTATTTGAAGTTTTGTTGGAGAAATAAACCCGATTGAAAATAAAGCCTTGTAAGCTATTCAATTAAGGTGCTTGAGGTGCTTCGGTTGAACTAAGGGAAAAATGGTCTTTTCCTTTGAGATATGGAATTATATGTTGTATGCAACCTTGTGAAATCATTTTAGGCTTGATTAAATCTAACCATTGGATGAAATGATGAAGAAATGGATGGTTAGATGAATAGGTTTCACAATTCATATCATAAGCTCAAAGTATACGATTACTAGCTTTGGTTTTGGATTTGGTGTATCAAATGTACATATAAGCCATCATTGTTGACTTTGATTAACCAATAGTATAAAAGTAAGAATGATGGATAGTTGGATGGCTAGGTTTCAAACCTTTGAAATTTAGGTGGATTTTTCCCACCACTTCACCATTGTCATCTTCCTTCACCATTCATATGCAGAATTTTCTCTCCCCACCTTAAGCAAGTTTCAGCCACCATTGTACCACAGCATACTTTATGCTTTTCTTCCATTTTTGGATGGAAACATACTAATTCCAACCTTATGAACTCAAATATAACCTTAGATTTCAAGGAAAAACTTGAAAAAGCTAAGAATCAAAGCTTTGAAATTTTGGAAGAACTTTTGGTAAGTTAATGATTTTGTAATTCTTTTGATTCAAATATGATTATAAGGTATTCTTTGATGATTATTAGTGGTTAAAACACATTTTCAATGGTTGAAATGCAAAAAAATGGATTGAAACCCTAATAAGAAGAACTTTGAATCAAAGTATGATTTTGATGATTCTTTTGGTTTAAATGATGTTCAAATGATGTGTATGATATGAATTTGTAGTCAAATGAAGGAAACAAATCCATTTGTTTAATGTTTTGTTTTGGCCGAAACTAATGGTGATGAATATGATGTTTGAATTTTGGTGTTTAATGGTTTTAAAGGTATGAATGATATGTATTTGATGTAATTAACATGAATTGATGGCTAAATGATGGAAAGAAACACATTTAGAATCAAACTTGGTTTGGACAAAAGTTTGAGGTGCTTGGAATGATGAATGTGGTTTAATGTTTGATAGGTATTTATGGTTAAATGTTATGCATTTGGTGTATATTAATGTTGTATAATTGAATGGTGTTGAAAAATGGATGAATGGAATGATTTCCATTAAAGTATAACAATGTGGACTTTGTTACTTTAAGGTGTTTGGAAAATGCAAATGAGGAAGTAAGATTTGAATATAGTATAATGGCTTAAATGATTGAAATGTGTAAGTTTAAATGTGGAAAGATTGAATGGTATAAGTGATTTGAAAGCATAATTGGAAATTTGTGCATGTTTGGTATGGAATATTGAGCTAAGTGTTTGGAAATTCATAACTTAGCATAATAATGATGAATATGTGTAATGTGAATGATATATGACAATAGAAATGCATTTGATACATAAAAGGTATAAAAAGTGTTAAAAGAGTATTATAGAGCCTTTAAGGTGCAATATGGGTCAATGTGTGTTTATGCATGTTGATATGTGTTAAGATGCTTGAATATGTCTTGAGATGTATTTTGATATGGTTTATAGTGACTATAAGTCTTATAAGACCAATTTGGTTGTTATAGGAGAATTATCCCGAGCTAAGGCTGCGGACGGGGAATCACGGGCTGACTAGGCCTGGTTAGGTAATATTTGAAAGTTTTTGATAGAGGTGAGTCTATATATATGATTGATGCATTATTCATTCATAAGTCATGCATTTATGCATATGAAATGATATTCTTGCTTGAAAACTATTAATGATCCACATTTGGGCAGATTTGCCAATTTGACCTAAAACAGAGCTACCGAAATGCCTATAATTGGCACAAACTTTGAATTGCTATAAAAGTTATTCTGAAAAGCTTTTTGATATGAAACCAAGCCCAATTGTCTATTATATTTATGTATTTTTTATTGGTATAAAGAAAATTCCATGCATATATTAATTTCAAGGCAAACCAGAAAGTGCCTGAAAAATGAGAAATGGACCCGTAATTTGGGAGCCAGTTGCGGTAGCGCAATTTGGGCCCCGCCGGGCAAATTTTTGACATGACCTAAATTTGTTATATTATTGATTATGGATATATTTATGATATTTTCACAGCCATATGAGATATAATTATGCTATATTCATTGCTATATGAGACTTATTTGATATGTTTATGCTATATGAGACATCTGTATATAATATGTTATAATAGGACTACTTTGATGGTGTAGAAACAAACCATCGGCTGTTTACACAGATATATGTTATGACCTCTGCTAGGGAGGGGTGAAATTACCTATGCCATGATATGGTTGATTGGAAATGGTTGATTGGAGGAATATGAGATGAAAAGAAGTAACAGTTCAGTATGATATGATACAATATGACATGTTATAGGCTCCTATTATATTATATGCATTATGGTTCATGATATGTATTTTATCATGCTATCACCAGTATTCTTATTTATAGATCATTAATGGATAGATGTGACTGTTCATGAATAATATTGCATACTCATATATATATATATATATTGACTCACTGAGTATAATGTTATACTCACCCCTTTCAGTGGTTATATGTTTTCAGTACCTTAGTGAGGCAGTCATCCATTGGCTACATCATCTTCAGCCTTGGATCACAGATGTATGTATTTGAGGTCACTCCTGTGTATAGATGTTCCTTGGTATATAATGTATAGAGGGCTTGGATGGGCTAAAGCATAGTGTCAAATATGACCAAATAATAATCAGATATGATATGATAATGTTAATGATGTACATATATATGATATGAGAACTTATTATGATGTATATATGATATGTGTTATGAATGCAAATATTGAAGTGCATAT
>CANXYC010860616.1:0-20268 GCA_948193065.1 Aleurites moluccanus | reverse complement strand
TGTTACAGATAACTCATTCCTGTTATATTATATGCATTATGGTTCATGATATGTATTTCACTATTCCATTGTCAGTTATTTATTATTTACAGATCATTAATGGATAGATGTGACTTTTCATGAATAATATTGCATATTCATATATTTAGATTCACTGAGTATAATCTTATACTCATCCTAAAGTTGTTAAATATTTTCAGGACCTCGGTGAAGCAGTCATCCATTGGCTACATTATCTTCAGCCTTGGATTTCATATGTATGTATTAAGGCTACTCCAAAAGTTTCTTGGTATAATGTATATAGGGATTGGTTTGGTTAAGAGTTTAATGTTTTTATATAATCAAAGTGTTGGCTAAATTTGAAATGAGATTATAAATGATGTATATATCTGATATGAAATATGAATGTAAATATTGAAGTGCTTATTGAGTTGTATTGATTAATGGAGGATATAAGGGTATGTATGTTTATTTGGAAGTGTAAATCTTTATTTCTTACGGAAAGGTTAAGTCAAAGTTATAGAGGAAACTCTATCAATTTTTCTGTAAAAAATCTTATGATATTAGAAAAAAAATTTACTACCTAAAATGTATTATATGTTTAAGGAATAATTGTTAATGACATTATTAGTTTGTAAAAGTGAAGTTTAAGTGAATGGGTTCTTCGAGGTACTAGTTGCCTTGGCATTTCCCGTACCCTAGGACCGTCATAGTCTAAAATTAGGCTGTGACACTAGGCTTCATCCTCTTAGAAAACCAAGTCCAAGCCTTCCCCTTTAACAACAATCCAACCATCTTTACTGCTCTAAGCTCAGAACAAGGAAGTCTCCTAACTACCTTCTCATCCTCCTCCAGAAAATCTACTGGATCACTGCCTATGTCGCCCCTGAACTCTTGTAAGCTTATCTTCAAGAAGCTAAACATAGATACACCACCCTCCTCAATAACTCTACGGCCTCCCTGTATAGCAGGCTTCCCAGGAACCCTTATTGACTGCACAGGAGTCGGTACAACTAGTACTGCCTCCGATGCCATAGGTGGGGGCACTGTTGCTGGAACTAGTGGTGGCAATATATTTTGATGCTCCCGCCTTAAATCAGCCAATTCCCTGCGTAACTCTATCATCCCCCTCATCATCTCAACTCTCCAGGGATTATCGCCCCTCTCTGTATCCTCTATAGTTCGTCGGGATCTGGATAGACCCTCTGAAACTGAGAATTCCTTGACCAATGACTCATTGGAGGCTACCTCTGCCTCCTCGGTATCTCTGTCTCTATCGTTAGACATCTCTGTAATTTGTCAAAAAAATAGAAAACGTACTCAGTAAATTACAAAAATGCAGAATACTAACACATAACGGACGAATACAGCAAAAGATGACACATGAATTCCTATGCTCCATGGTTTACTTATTTCTACCCATTATGTAATTAATCACTATTCCTCTGTAATTCAAGTACTATTCATCTATAACCCTAAGCTCTGATGTCTGTAACCTAGAGCTCTGATACCACCTCTGTCATGACCCTTTTATGGATCGCGACGGTCCTAGGATGCAGGAGATGCCAATGGCGACCGGCACCCGTAGAACCCAATATCACATGTATAATCTATAACCATCAATTTATTATTCATTTACTTAGTTACTATTCATTCTGCAATTCTATAAAACTATCTGAAATTTAGTGCAGTTGGCTGTAATAATCATCATCATATTTCATATTAGCATTATATGCTATAAAACATTATCATATATATACAAATATATGTTTATATCCTAACTAACCCATACATACCCTATGGAGCAACTAGAATATGAACACCAAAATTACAGAATTCAGAATAATTACATAGATAACAAAAGACGGCAGAAATCTACAGAGAGTCTGAACTTGGGATTCTGCTACCTACTCAGCACCTAAAATGGGTAAACAGAGAAATGGGTGAGTATATAAAATACTCAGTGAATCTATATGCATCGCCAATAAATATAGTTGGGTAACAGAAGGAACAATGATATCAGTAGGTCAATTTAAACAGTTTACAGAATCAATAACAGATGATGACGGAATAGTCAATAATCATATCATAAGTTCGGTATAATATGGAAAGACAGATAAAGGGCCAGTATAGTATGGACTATATGTAAACATACAGTCTCTAGTAATATCAGTATCAACAAGCATAAGACTGATCAGGTCTTATGGTCAGGACCATAACCCTTCCTAGCTAGGGTGTCAGTAGATCAATGTGCATATTGCCAACAGTATGTACCCACTACCTTGTTGGAGTGGCAACTCTGTCAAGCCATATTAGGGTCAATATAAGAATGAAACATATCAATAGACACCATTATGAAACAATGGTATCATCCAAGGCAATAAGCTCAATATCATTCAAATCAACTAGAAATTGAATTAATGGCATTGCAATATATAGTATACAATCAATGATAATCGATATGGTAATCAACAAAGGTATGGAACAAAGGTTGGTTATACAAAGGAAATCGATAGGCCAATTGGCATACCAATGTCACTGGCGACGATGGCATTCAAATAGTAGGCCTATGGAAGAAGAATACAATAGGCCAATGTCAAAATAACTAGGTATTTTGTCAAACACTTGGTGGGCAACATTGAATGGGCAAATTGGCTAGGTTTTGGTGCAAAGTTAATAAAGCCCATCCAATCAACAACAAAGCCACAATGTCAACAACACAATAGGCAATAAATATACAATAACAAACACAATTAAAAGGATCAAAATGGCATGGAATTCCAAAAGGAAAAACAAAGCAAAAATCGAAGAGTGAATAATGATAAGGCATTCGGCCAAAATGGTGCTTCCAAAGGAGGTTTCCAATTTCAATTTCAATGCAATATATATGTTAAATGATGCATATAGAACTCACCTAAGGCTTCCAATTGCTTTGGAAAATTGATTTCCACTAATTTCCTTCAAAGGAGGTAATAAGCACAACTTTGTGTAACTTAGTTTTCTATAACAAAACAACCATCAATTAATCATCCATTAGCCTCCAATTAACATATTATAAGCTTAATTAACATTAACTAACTCTATTTCAAATAGCCAAAGCAAACAACTTAGGTTAGGGTTTGGATTTTAGGGATTTCTATCCAAATGCATTAATTGATGCAATCTAACCTAAAACTCATCTAATTCAATCTTTAAATCATCTAAATAAGCAATAAAATCAAACAAACTAACTAGTTACCTTGAATGGAGATTCTAGCCCAAATTCCTTAAATTCCTTTAAGCTTCCAACCAAAACAATGATGGAGAATGGAAGAACAATGTTTGCTTTAAAGTTTTCTTTTGATTTCCTCAAGAAATTTGGTTGAAAAAATGAAGAAATGAAATGGAAGAAGAGAGGAGAAATGGTTCGGCCAAAGTTGGAGAAGGAAGAAGATGGACAAAAAAAATTCTAAGGCATTGCTTTTATATAAAATCATAATGGCTAATTACATTTTGGTCTTTAAAATTTCAAGTAATTATACTTTGACCCCAACTTCTTCTGTAATTTATTCTGACAATTTTATTGAGAATTGAATTTCAGAGTGGGGAATCAAAAGGCTTATTTTAATTTATACTTATTTATAAAAATAGTTTCAGAGTCATTCTGAAATCCAGACAGACTAATTTCCACTATTCACCTCGAAGTTCCATTTATTTATGATTTTGCCATCACTTACTTTTTCAGTATTTCTAAATGTTTTTCATTTCTTTCTTTTTACCAAATTTACACATGTATTTATATGATCATTTACCCCCTAATTAGAATCAGAAATTCATCTGTTGACCGGACTGCTAATTTCTTGGCAGTGTTCCCGAAACCGATGATTTCCAAAAAAGTAATTCATTCGCTTTCTAACTGTGTCTCTAAAATTAATTTCCATCATTTCAATACTTTTAAACCACATACTGAGAATTAAATCATGCTTATAAGATAATACTTCCTAGGGTATTACACCGGAACTATCTAATTTTTGGATACATTGGAATCCTATATGTATAGTTTCATTAGGAAAAGAATTAGAACAATTGGATAAGTAAAAAATCCAAGTATAGCCATTTTAGTCAAGGCTGCCAAAAGTGAAAATTAAGGAAAACCAAAACATAGTGGAAGAATTAAAAGGGAATTCTTGTATTAAGTTTATTTAATATAAATGTGTCATGAATAGAACCCTAAATTGAACCTTTATATATTATAGCTTCCAAGGATAAAGGGAAGGAAAAGGAAGATGGAGAGCAACCCTTTTGCTTGTGTTAGATGAAGAATGAGTTTCTTTTTTGCTTTTTGATTATCAAGGTGAGTAACATATACATATCTTTCTTCAATTGAGCCTACATTATTTCTTAATTGTCCAAGTTTATTTCTTTTGCCTTAATCCCACCTTATGTGCCCCAAATATATTTTCATTATTAATAATTGCTTTCTAATTCATTAATTGCCCTTTTCAAGGCATTAATTTTTGTCTAAGTGAAATACTACATTGTTTGACATGTTCTTAATTGATAATCAATTCATATTGATCTTGATATATTATTGTTACATTGCATCCTTATTATGAATCATGTACCACATAAATATTGTTAATAGCCACTGGAATCATTTTATTCATTATGGACCAAACATCTTCTTTGTTATACTTTGTTTAATTATTATTTCTTCTTAAATTGCCATTGTGTAACCAAACCCTTTTTATTGATTATTCAATAATTATTTGAATCACCATTGTTATTTTCTTTGCTTATAAACTTTATATAAATGAACATTTCATTGATTATTGACATTGAAATTGATGCACCCTATATGTGATCAATGACAGACTACTTTCCCGATGGAGTAGTATTTTTACATCGAGTGTTGTGCACAATATTTCAGTGATACTCAGCTGGTGAGGGGTGGTCCCAGCCATATGGTCTGATCAACCGTATGACTTCAGTGAGATATGTTATTAGGATACGTAGCCTCTGTCTATATTTTACTGGATTTTGCTATTTGTCATTGCTATATGAGCATTTGGCTCAACATATTGTTATTGGAGCATTTGGCTCAACATACTTGTTTGACACAAGTTCCATGTGATTAATTACCCTTCTAATTATATTGATTCATTGAGTACCACTTTGACATATTGCTACCTTGATTGGATTCTAGTGGCTATACTCCTATTTAATTATTTGACTATTATTCTTGTGTATTGTTATTCCTTTATTTCACTCATTGTTATTTTATTTATCTTTCTTATACCTTAACCTCATTGAGAGGTGTTATATATGTTATTCCCTGAGAATTATCTCACCTTTTCATGGTTAAAATTTTTTCAAGGATTAGTAGATAATTGCAGTTCCAGCCATCTTCTCCTCCATAGCTAAGAACCCCTATTATTTATGTAAACTCCTTTATGTTTATTCCTGTAGTGCTCCATGGTTCATAATTATTGGCTTGTAGTAATATTTTAGTATATGTAAGTTATAACAGTTCTAATTTATTGTAAATATACAATGCACTATAATTAGTGAAAGTGGATAATGTTTTATGAATTGTTATATTGAAGTGTTGTGATATTGATTGATATACGTGGAAGATTTGGTGGTTAAGGATGGAAGTTTAGAAGTGTCATTTCTTTTGCAGGTTGTGTTATTGTTATTGTTGAAGAGAGGGACATGAGTCCCGGGTATAAGCATGAATTTATGGGGAAGTTATGGTGAAATTTCTTTAAAATTTATTACATTTGGTTCTACAGGTTTAGGGGGCCTTACGCTTACCTATACCCTAAGATCGACGCATTTTTTGAAGTGGAGGATGTGACATGGCTTTTAGGGGAAATGATGAGGCAGATACCTCAACCAATCAGGGTAATTTTCTCAAACTTTTAAAGTTCCTTTGTAAACACAATGAGGAGACAAATAAAGTTTCTTTAAAAAAATGTCTCTGACAATCTCAAAATGGTAGCACCTTCGATCCAAAAAGATATTGTTAATGTTGCTGCCAATCTAACTACTCGAGCCATTGTTACAGATATTGGAGATAATTTTTTCTCTTTGTTAGTTGGTGAAGCTCGTGATGCATCAATTAAAAAACAAAATAGTTATTGCTTTATGTTATGTGGACAGGAAAGGATGCATTATTGAGTGTTTTCTTGGCATTGTTCATGTTTCAAACACTACAACTAAGTCACTTAAAGAGGCTATTGAGTTGATTTTCAATAAACATGGCTATTAAGGGATTTTCAATAAACATGGCTATTGAGTTGATTTTCAATAAACATGGTTTGAGCTTGTCAAATGTTTTTGGTCAAAGGTATGATGGTGCAAGCAACATGAATGGTCAATTTAATGGTCTTAAAAGCTTGATTTAAGCAAAGAATAATTGTGCTTTCTATGTTCATTTCTTTTCACATCAACTTCAATTGGCTCTAGTAGCATGTGCAAGAAAAGTTCAACCACTTAATTACTTCTTTCACTATGTTTCTTTATTATGTAATATAGTTGGTACTTCTTGTAAGAGAAAAGATGTTTTGAGAGCCAAATAAATTCAATAAGTATTGAATGGTATTGCAAGTGGTGATGTCCAAACTAATCGAGGTTTGAATCAAGTAATAAATTTAACACGACTAAGAGACATGCGTTGGGGTTCATTCTATTGTACATTGGTGAATTTAAGTAACTTGTTCAATCTAATACTTGATATATTAGAAATTATACAGGAGGATGGAGCAACTTTGGATAAAAGGACTGAAGCTTCTGGTCTTTTGAAACACTTGCAAACTTTTGAATTTGTACTTGTCACACCCCAACTCCAGTGGTGTGACGGTTCTAGGGTAAGGGTAGGCTTAAGGCCACCATAAACCTGTAGAACTCACATACCATGAATCTCATACACAATTATATCAATTACAACATCATATATTACCATACAATGATCATTTCTATACATTCAATTAAACATCAATCATATCTTTACCATTATCATTTCATAGCTCTCTCTTGTTCCTTAATGATCAAAAGATGCATCTCACATCACTAAGGAACAAAAGTACCCATAAGGTAATAATTCATACATCAAAATATTGGTATCCTAAATGACCAACTACGGAGCTCTAGAGTATACCCCTAAATACATATCATGTCATAGTACCATTTAATGAATATACAAAATATCTCAAAAATTATTATAATGAAGCTTCTTGGAAGAATGGATCAAGAAGCTGGATCTTCTCTATTAGCTCCTTCACGAGCTATGTTATCACTTGAAATCCATAAAAGAGGAGTGAGCCTTCAACTCAGTAGGATATGAATATTATAAATCAAGAATCTGAATATCGAATCATGGTCATGAACAAATATTTATACATATAGATATGAAAGAACCATAAGCTTTACTTGAAGGAACATGGGTGCTCATAATAATTTGGCTATATCAAATCATATCATAAATCAAATCATGTTTCATATTTGGAATATAAAATGCCCACAAATAATGGCATTATCAAATCTCATCTGATAGAACTGATCTCATGTCATAACATACGTATCAGTAGCCTTGCTACCTTAACGTGTACACATGCTTGGCCAGGCATGCGCCTAGAGCTCATGGCCCCCTTGAGATGGAACACTGATAAAAACCCTATCAGCTGGGCTCCCAAAGCGCACAATGGACCAATGAATTTACTCTCATTGGGAAGAGTGTTCTATCCATGGGTCATAGGGTTTCAATCTCATAAGAAACATATTGGTCACAAGACCATCATCATATATCATCATTCAAATTGGGTTTAACAAACAAGAAGCATATGAACTTGATCCAAGAAAATTGATCAAGTCATTTATATTATATATATAATTATATATACAAATGGATGAACAAATCAAAGATGCTAGGTCACATTATTTCAAGAAACAAGAAGCAAATTAAAATGTTCATACTTACCTTAGCATAATTTCTCTTGAAATTTTCTCTAGCAAATTCCAACTCTAATTCCTCAATTAATTTGAGTTTCTCCTCCTAAGAAATTTCCCCAAACATACAAAAATTAGGGTTTTCTCCAAATCAATAATATTTATCGTAATTTCCTAATAATTAATTATCTTAGAGTCTCTATTCTTAATTCCCAACAACAATTTTATTTATCTCTTAAAGAAAAATCTGCATTTAATTTGGAGTTACTGTTCATGACAGCCTCAACATTCTGATTTCCTTCCACATTAATTACCATTAATGACTTCAGATTACTTGCAATAAATTTCATATACCCAATATTAATTATTCTAACCTATAAACTTAAATGAATCTAAGGAAAATAACTTAAGAAGAAAATTTACCTTATTTTCATCAACATTGAAATTTCTGAAATTCCTTGCTTAAACTGATGATTTTTGCCTTAATATAGAATAATCTAATGGTCTAATGCATTAATTTGAGTATTAATGCCTTATAAAATAAAATGAGACTAATCTAAGAAAAGACTGAATTTAACGAAGGAAGAAGGAAGGAAAAATCGTGAAAACGCTACTGGGGTTGCTGGGGTTAAATAGACCATTGCCCTAGAAAACACGCTTGCCAGCTCGCCTTGCCAATCCTGCCTCAGCAATGCTACCTCTCATAAGCCAGCTCACCATTCTCACTTTGCATTACCTAGCTCGCACTCTCCAGCTAGCCAAACTGATTCGGCAATGCCATCTCGCTATTCTAGCTCGCATATGTCACCTCGCATATGCTGCCTCGCCAGACTCTCCTCGCGAACTCTTCCTCGCATAAGCCACTTTGCTTCTTCGCTAAACTCTGCTTCGTGAATTGCTACTTCTCACATTCCCTCTTCGCATAATGCCTCTTCGCGTAATGCCACCTCGCCTTTCCTTTTCGCCTAACCTCTTCGCCAAACCTCTTCACCATGCTTCCTCGCATATGCTTCTTCGCCAATTTACCACTTCGGCAATTTCACCTCGCCACTTTACCACTTCGCATTTTGCCGGCTTGCCTTAACTAGATCCTACTAAGTTGAAACTCTTCCTCGGCAACTTAGACTTAACCAGCTAGCAAAAGAGCTACAAATATCCAAATTTACTAATTCTTTTTGCCATTTAAAATAGACATGCAGGGGAACAACATAGTAAAAATTCAAATCACTAAGACCAACACACAGACCATGGTGACTCTCCAAAATTCACTCAGACTTACTGCCCTAAAATCCAACCGAACAAACCTGATAAAATCCACTCTCCACTGAGATATACTTATCCAAAAATTCTGAAATTTTACAGACAACATCACAACACACAAAGGAAAATTTTTCATGTTTAAACATTTAGCTAAATCTACCCTAGTCATTCCTAGTAAATTCAAATATATACTGTCTTTCTGCAGAAACACTCAACCAGACCAGCCTTGCTCAAATAGACATAACTCATCACACACACAGAATTTTTCCAAGCCAATTTATAGAATTATACACTTTACCAAATTATTTCTTTAAGATCATGCAATTATCATCACAAAATCCTGCAACTTGCAAATTAAAAATTCTGAAATTTTCAAACATTCAAATTTGAAATTAATCAACTCTCCAAACATACAATTTAATAAAAATACAACAAAATGGATAGATATTACAGTACTACTATTAAACCTAATGGTCAATGTATTAGCAATAACAAATGAGTTATCATCAGCATTACAAATAAAAGATCAAGATCTCATAAATGCCATGGCTTTAATAAAGGTATCCAAGATGCTATTACAATAGTTAAGAGAAATTGGATGGGATGTTTTGTTTAAAAAAACTTATGACATTTATGTTAAACATGATATAGACATTCCAGATATGGAAAGTGCACTTGCAGTTCAAGGGAGAGAAAATCGTAGATGTGGAAAATTTCATATATTCATCACTTTAAGGTTGATATTTTTATCCAGTGATAGATACTCGATTTCAATAATTAAATGATTGTTTTACTGATGTTAACTCGAAGTTGCTTTTATTTACGACGTGTTTTGATCCACGTAACTCTTTTCAGTATTTGATAAGTAGAAATTGTGTGAATTTGCATGCTTTTATCCTTCCAATTTTGATGTGAATGATATTGTATTTCTTGAATATCAACTTAGCACCTACATTGTTGATATGAGGGGTAGCCCTAACTTCTCAAATTTGCAAGGAATTGTTGAGCTTTCTAAGAAGATTGTTGAAAAAGGAAAAGATATAGTGTATCCTTCAGTTTACTTGCTAGAAAAACTAGCATTAGTTTTGCTAGTAGCAATAGCGCCTGTTGAAAGAGCATTTTCAACAATGAAAATTATCAAGACTTCTCTTCGTAATTAGATATGTAATACCCTAGAAAGTTATAACTTGCATGTATGAATTAGTTCTCAATATGTGGTTCATAAGTCTTGAAACGATGGAAAATAATTTTAGAGATACGGTTAGAAAGCGAACTAGTTACTTTTCTAGAAAGCGGCGGTGTCGGGAACACTACCGAGAAATTAGCAGTCCGGTCAACAAAAGAATTTCTGAAGTTGGCCAGGGGGTAAAATATCATCATAAAACATGTGTAATTTTGGTAAAAAGAAAGAAGTGAAATCATTTAGGAACACTGAAAAAGTAACCAATGTCAAAATGGTAAATATAAGGAACTTTAAGGTGAATAGTGGAAATGGGTCCGTCAAAATTACAGAATGACTCTGGAACTATTTTTATAAATAAGTATAAATTAAAATAAGCTTATTGACTCCCCACTTTGAATTCTAAATCCTGATAGAATTAACAGAATAAATTACATAAGATTTTGGTCCAAAGTGTGATATATGGAAGTTTGAGGATTTAGTTGTAATTTGCCATTTGATTTTTGATATATATTTTATACTTAGAACATTAGCCACCATCTTCTTCTTCTTTCTTGCATAAGACTGAACCTCCATTTCCATTTTTTCTTCATCTTCCACCAAATTTCTTAGCAAAACTTATAGAAAATTTGAGTTTTTGATTTGTTCTACACATATCTTCCATCAATTTGCTTGAAAGTTTAAAGGAGATAAAGGAATAATTAAAGGGAGATTTTGGCTCATTCACTCCATTCAGGTAAGAAGTTAGTTTGTTGGTTTTAATGGTTTATTTGAATGATTCTAAGGTTGAATTAGATGGGTTTTTAGTTAGAATGCATCAATTGATGAAAATTGATAGAAATCCCTAAATTCCTAAACCTAATGGAAGTTGTGAAACTTAGCTATTTGATTTAGTGTTAGTTAGTGTTAATTGATGTTAGAATATGTTAATTAGATGTGAATAGGTAACTAATTAGTGATTAATTTGTTGTAGAAAATAAGTTGTGATCAAATTGTTCTATTTGCTTCATTTGGAGGAATTCAGTGGAGAGCTATTTTTCAAAGCTATTGGAGAGCTTAGGTGAGTCTAATATGCATCTAATAACATGCCAAATGCCTTAAATTGAACATTGGAAACCTATGGTAAAAGTTGATGTTTGGCCGAACCACTTTACTATTCACTATGCCTTATTTTTGCTTGATTTTACCTTGTTTTCCATACCTAATTTGAGCCTTTTTTATGTTATTCATTATTGATTCTTTGATGACTATGTGATTATTACCAATGTGGTTTGTTGTTGATTAAATTGGGTAAGTCAATTTTGCACCCTAACCTAACTTATTGGCTTGCCATTGTATGCCCATCATGTGTTTGATGAAATGCCTAGTTTATTTTGCCTTTGGCCTATTATTTGCATTCTATAGGCCTACCATTTGAATGCCATTATCGCTAGCGATGTTGGCATGCCAATTGGCCTACCGTTTTCCTTCGCCGAGCCAGCTTTTGTTCCATGTCTTTCTTAATTGCCAAACCATTTGTCATTGGTTGTATGTTACCTATAGCATTGCCATTGATCTTATTGATAATTGAATTGACTCATATTGAACTTATTGTTATGGAGGATGCCATTGTTGCATAATAGTATCCATTGATATATTGTTTCTTTCTATTGATCCTAATGTGGCTTGACAGAGCTACCGACCCGACAAGGTAGTGGGAAAATACTGTCGGCGATGTGCACATTATATTACTGATGCCCTAGCTAGGAGGGTTTATGGTCCTGACCATAAGACCTTATCAGTCTTATGCTCACTGATACTGATATGCTACTGGAGACCTATATGTTCATATATGGTCCATACAGATTACTGGAGATTATATGATTTCATATAGTCCATCCCTTTGTCTGTCTTTTCATATGATACCGAGCCAATGTTTTATTCCTTGGCTATTCTATAACCTGACACTGATTCTATTTACTGTATCTGACTTATTGATACCGTTGCTTCATTGCCACCTACTGTTTTATTGTTGATGCATATAGATTTATTAAGTATCTTATATACTCACCTTTTTTTTGTTTACCCATTTCAGGAGAGGAGTAAAGTGTAGAATCCTGTCGTCAATCATCCAGGGATTTCTGCTGGCAGTCTGATGTATATTTTTCTAATTTTGTATTATTATTTTGATGTTCATAATCTAGCTGCTCCATGGGGTATATATGGGTTAGCTAGGAAATAAACATGTATATATGATATTTAATGATATATGAGTTATATGATGTTTATATGATATGATATATGGATTGTTACAGCCAATTGCAAAAATTTACAAAATAACAGAATGGATGGTAATTAACTAAAATGGATAATATATTGTGGTTTATAGAATGTGCATGTGATACTGAGTTCTACGGGTGTCGGTCGCCATTGGCATCTCCCTTGCCCTAGGACCGTTGCGATCCGGAAACGGGTCGTGACAGATGATTGGATGAATAATTGTATGGTGACTTATATTGAAAAATATATATTTGATATTATTGATAATGAGGCGATTATGAAACAATTGCAAAAATGAAACTTCTAAGAATGATATATTTTTGGTTATGTTTAATTAAAATATGTTTTATTATTTTTATGCCCCCTTCCATTAATTCCTGGATCCGTCCCTGAAGGGATGTATACTGGTTAATTCCTTTACTGTAGAAATAAGACTAATTTGATGGTGAGAAAAGTTTTGTCTTGAAGATCCATTGCAGAGGGAGTTGTTGTATGTGACATGAAGCATCATGTGAATGATAGGGGTGTCTTTGCTAGATTATGCTTAAGGGGTGGAGCCAACCCTCATTGTTTGGGAAGGCCAAATACAATTTTTTTTTTACTTTCACTTTTATTTACTACCAAACATAGGTTAAAAGTAAGGAGTTTTGAATTCATCCCTCAAATAAAATCTTTTTTTTTTTTTTTGAAAATATAAGTTTAATAACCTAAAAATTAAAAATTTTGCACCTTTTTTGATATTTAATATGAATTAAAAATGTTATTTTATTTATTAAAAAATCATTTCATTTTTAAATTAATTATGCAATAATTATCACTAGAATATGTTTGAATTTGAAAAAATATATTTTAATCGAAAAATTTTACTTTGTTTGAATGATATTTTGAAGAACCAAATATTTATTGTTGTTATATTAATAATTTAATTTCTTTTAACATATAAAAAATAACTTTTTTTATTTTCTTTCAAAGAAAAAACAAATTTAATTTTTTATTCAAATTAAAGTATATATTTACCTTCATATACATATATATATATATTAAATTAAAATATTAAAATATTATTTTACTTGATATTATTTTATTTTATAATAAAATAATATTTTTAATCCATATCAAATATCATATATAAAAAAAAAACTTTCAATTCTAATTTTAAGGGTTGGCTACTGTAAACCCTATTTTTTTTTTTTTTTCATTCGAGTATAGAAACACTTCATTTAACCATAGGAACATCATACATGCATAATTAGACAAATTACAGAAAATCGATACTGACGGGAAAGCAGGCACCTCAATGCTTAACTTTTGAACGAGCTCGAAAGAGCATATATTTAAATGCATCATTAGAATTATAAACTGAAGGAATATAAGAAATATTGTGTTAAAATTAAAGTGGGACAAAAAAAGTGAATAGTTATAAGTTACAGGTTGAAAATCTAATTACTTAAAGGTCGAGGAGGCATTTCTAATTACCAAAAGTTCATTACTATATAATGCCACCTTAATTCATTTTACCATTCATTTTTCTCTTCTTATTCCTCTTCCTTTCTCTTGGTCAAACTCACTTCTTCACCATTCTCTCAAATTTTTTCAAATTTTACAAAGACAACCTAAAGGAAAATTCAACCTAACAACTAAACCAAGCCTAATTTAATCAAAAGTATATCAAATTTGTACAACATTTCAAAGGAAGCTTGACTTAATTTTGCAAGGAGAGTTAGGGTTTCCATCCAAAAAAGATAAATTTGTTTATTTTCTTTCATGTTTAACCTTTAAAAACTATATAGTAGTAATCATTAAGAAATTTCATTATTTAAGATATATAAGGCATAAACTTACACTTGAAATTTTATGGTCTTAAAGAATAATTTTGACAAAGTGTAAAATGTAAAACATTTTCTACTATATGTTAGCTAGATGGATGTAAAATACGTTTTCAATTGAATATGCACATTGTGAGATGTAACATAGATAATAGAACCTGCCCGGATTGACATTTACACAGGAATAGGATAAACTTTAAATATTCACCAAATATTTTACACAGCAAATATTAAGAAATTTTGGATATATTATAATCTCATGTGTCTAGTTTAATAGAAAAAAATAATTGAAGTAATTGGATACTTATAGCTATAGATATATATAATTGAATCAAAATTGCCAGAGAGTGATTCTATATAAAATATAATATTATAACTACTGTAATTAATTTAATTCATAGGAAAAATGATATTTTTTTAGATGAATTTTAATATTGACCTTAAAACATATGTTAGATAGGTCTCATAAAAATTTCATATCAATATGATATTATTTATTATGGTAAATAATTAGTTTATTGCGTACTACTCAGGTTGTCCAACAAAATGGATCAGTGAGCCTAATTTGACAACTTGAAGTTTTATTGTATTTTTTTATCAAAACAACCATCAAGGTTGTAACACCCTTAACTTTAATTTATATAACCTTGAATATATTTTGTTTAAGTATAAATAAATTTAATTTAGACATTAGAACATCATACTTGCGCGTTTTGATAAATCGCTAAAAATCGACCCGGTGGATGGGTAAGCACGTTGACGTTTTGATTAATGAATGGGTTCAAAATTTTAAAATTTTAATATCACCATTAGACTCATAATCTGGAAAAATATAAAAAATATTATTTCAGAATTAAAATTGGACAAAAAGATAAATAATTATAAGTTTCGAGTTCAAAATGTTAATACGAGAAGTGCCGGGGGAGAAAATCGAATTAACTGAAAGTGAATTCATATAAATTCTATCTAATTATTCATAAAATAGAAAACTCGCCTCCTTCCACCATTAAAGACAGCCAAGTCTTCTTTTTCTCCAAAACTCCACCAATTTCATCCAAACTTCAAGAAAAATCGATAGAAAACTCGGTTAAACTATTGATTAAGCTAATTTCCATCGAAAATTCCAAGAAATTTAAGCTAGAAATTGATGAAACTCCAAACCTAAATTTTGGCCACTTGAAGAATTCTGATGAGGATGATGTTTTATTCATTATTTTGATTCATTTAAGCTATATAAATGATTATAAACATGATTAGATCGATAGATTTCAAGATTGGATCGAAATTGGAGAAAACCTAAAACTAGGTTTATGTTTGAAATAGATTTTATGTATAGGATTTCATAATTCTAATTAATATTTAATTATGTTAGTTAGCATCCATTTAAGTCTAAATATATGGTAAAATTGATTGTAGAATTGAAGAAAACCAAAGAACACTGCTTTTGCCTATTATAGGCAAATAGACATTTTATAGCGTAAATGATCGATTCATCAGTTCTGGTGAGTTATATATATATTATTATGCATGTTTAAACTTTTATTTGATCAATTTGAATATATTTAAATTCTTGCAGCTTTTTGTCCAACGTGTTTCATTTGAGTTTCCTTTGAATTTTCCTCGAATTCAAGCTCTGATTGTGTTGTTTATTGATGTATATAAACCCTATTTGATAATGCCTTTGTGTTTGTTGCCATTGGGTCTTGAATTATGAACTTTGGCTTTTGATCAATATGTCCCAAAACTATATTTATTTAGTCCTAAAGTGATGCACACCAAGTGCTCGACGAAATGACCTTTGTTAATTTCCTTAAGAAACCAATTGTTACCAAATTTGCTAAAATGGGTGACTTTCTTTGTCACTAGTATAAATGTGTCTTCTTGACATATTTTGAACTTATATCCTAAACGAATTTTGTGGCATTTTTCCTATGCTATAATATTCCTTTGTTAAGGATAATGATCTTATATGTGTTTACTTGCCTAAACAGCTCAATTGAGCTAGAGTTATATAAACTGAACCTTGTTGATTTTCTTACCTGTTTGGTATTTTATTTGCTATCTTTAGCCTATTCTAATGTTTTTATGACAAAGCTACCTTATTAATGTGGTAGTGGGTAAATACTATCAATATTGTGCACAATAAAATTCCAATGATACCCTAGCTAGGAAGGGTTATGGTCCTGGCCATAGGGTCTGGTCTACCTTAAGCTATTTACATGTTATATTGATAATGTTATGCTTTTCATGGCCCAATATTTGTTATATATACATGGTTATTATTTCACCCAGTGCCTATACATCTATATTTGATGTCTATAAACCATTTCCCTTGATTTGGTCCTTTGATGTTGTAACACCTTAGTTAAAACCTAGAACCTGAATCATAAAGGGTTACTTGGGGAAATTTTGAATTGATTTAATTGTTATGATTTGCTATGTGTTTATGATTGAATTTGATATGCATGCATGTTATATGATGTGTTTGTATAAATAGAAGGGGTTTAAAGGCTGTTAGAAAGCAGTCAGGTAAAATTGAGTTTTTGGTAAACTAGGGGCAAAAATGTCATTTCATGCCCTTTGAGTTTTTAGTAGAAATTAACATTATATTTGATGATAAAAGAGAATATTAAGACATGAAAATAGAGTTATAATGGTCAAATGAATTGTTGTTGGAAGATTAAAGCCTGTAGAAAATAATTTAGGGAAAAGTTACTCGGATAGGGATCCAATTCGAACTAGGGGTAGTACAGTCTTTTCCTAAGGAATATGGACTTATATGGTGTATGCAAGTGTATGGTATCATTATAAGCTAACCTAAATCAAACCATTGGATGAAAAGATCAAGAATTTAATGGTTAGTAAGCTAGGTTTCTTAATTTTTACCATAGGATCAATGCATAGGATTATCAAATTGATATTTAGGTGGATTTTCCCCACCTCTTCTTCTTCCTTAGCCATTTTCACCAACCAAACTCTCTTTTTTCCTTTCAAGGTTTCGGCAACCATTGAACAACATCAAACTAAGTTGTTTTCTTTCATTTCTTAATTCAGACTAACTAATTCCATCATTCTAAACACAAATATAACCTTAGATTCAAAGAAAAATCAAGAAAAGTTGATAAATTAAAGCTTTGAATATTTCAAAGAACTATTAGAAAAGTAAGTGATTTTACCATTCTTTTGCTTTAATTTTGATCTTTAGGTGTTCTTTGATGTTAATTAGTATCAAATATGTGTTTAGGTTGGAAGAAAACTCAAAAGTTGGAAGGAAAACCTAACTAGGAAAAGGTAATATTCAAATGTGTTGTTTTGATGGAATTTTGTTTCAAATATGTTGTATTTGATGTATTTGCAATGAATTAGTAGCCATTTGATAGAAATAAATCCATTTGGCAGAAGTTCTAGGTTGGATGAAATATGGTGTTCAAATAAATGAATTGATGCTTTGATGTTTAATAGGTTTGAAAGCTTGAATGTTATGCCTTTGATGTATATTTATATTGTTTGATTGATTAGTGTTGAAAAATGAATGAATGAAGTGAATTCCATTTAGGCCGAACCATATTGAGTTTATAGGTTCAATGTGTTAGGTTGAAGCAATTAGGAAGGAAGGGTTTGAATATGGATTAATGGTATAGATAATGTAAATATATAAGTTTAGATATGGAAATGGTGTTTGATATAAGTACTTGGAAGGTAAACTTGGAATTTGGTGTATGTTTGATATGGAATGTTAAACTAAGTGTATATAAGTTCTTAATTTGGCATAATAGTGATGAATATATGAAATTTAAGTCAAATGTGGTGATAGACATGTGTTTGATACATAAAGGATTGGAAAAAGTGTAAATTGTGTAATGTGAGGTCTATAGTGTATATTGTGTATGCTAGATGTCTTTTAATGTGAATAATGTGTTTTGTAATATTTTCATGTCTTACCGAAGTGTTATATTTGGAAATAGGTGAACTGTCGGATACTCCAGCTAGGAGTGTCGAGCGGCGAGCCGATTAGGGGTTTCGAGTAGTGCTTTGGGGAACAAAGTGACATTTTGCATAAAAGGTGAGTCTATATGTATAATCATGTATGATTTGCATCATATATCATATAGTATATCATTTGGAATGATAAACCAACACTTGCTATCTTACAATACCTACAGTGTATTTTGACCAGTAAATAAGCCTACCGAAATGACCTAAATTGACCTAAACTTTGTCTGTCTATAAAAAGAAATTTAAAAAGCCAATTGAGCCCCCACTTGGCCCAATCTTCTATTTTTTTCCTAAGTTTTAAAATGGTACCTCATGGTCCACCTAAATCCATTGATAGCACAGCTAACCAGAAACTACTCAAAAATCCCAAAACGGACCCGTAACGACAAGTGCCAATTGCGGCAGTGCAATTGGGCCCGCCAGCCATTTTTTTTACTTGACCCAAACTTGTTCTATTATTTATTATGGATATATATTGGAATGTTCCACAGCTATATGAGTTATATTTATGCTTTATTTATTGTTCTATAGAGACACACCTATATGGTATTATAACAGGGTTACCTCGATGGTGTAGCGGATAATTCCATCAACCGTATGCGCACTAGTATTCATTAGACCCTTGCTAGGGAGGGGTGTCATATTCTCTAGCCGTAAGGATTGATCTCCCTTACGTACATTGGATTATGCACGATTGTGCTATTACAGTGCGATTGCACTTTTCATTGGACCCAATCCTGTTATATCTTATGAGAGTTGACTCAATCACTGGATATTTATATGGAAACCTGTTTCACCTTTTACTTGTTATCGTATATTGATTCTACAGGTCACTTGTGAGCGATCATGGTATTATGAACATCTACTGCATTTATATATATATAGATTATGTCACAGCCCAACTTGGGAGCCGTGACGGTCCTAGGGTATGGGTGTTGCTTACGCTACCAGTACCACGAAGAACCCATATAACTATACTAAATGGCATGCAATACAATAACAAGCTCAATATGGCTTGACAATTTTATGAAAAATTGGGCAGCATCTCCTCTATATAAGGAGTATGCCCAGCTGCTAAACATACAAATAAGCACTTCAACTAATACTTCCATATCTATCTCAATTTCAAGGATCCCTCTAGATCTCCAATATCAACTCAGCATAATCATCTAAACATCAGATCACATATATTCATCTTAACATATATGAATATATCTCAAAATATAACTTATAGATATATAAATGCAACACATATATATATACATGCCAAACCTTAATTTACAGTACCATGGGACCTCTATTCTATATAATATTTACAAATATTTTGGAACTGGAATTTACATATCACTAGTGTCAAAGTTTCCACGGCGATGATAAGATATGCCAATGGAATACGGGCCTCATAGCAGACTTGAAAATGATAACCACTGAAGGGAGTGAGTATAAAAATACTCAGTGAATCCAAATGCATAAGAATACAGTAAATGCTATATAATGAAGAACTGCCCATATATGGCCTGTAGATTCAATGTACTATAGCAAATAAAATAAGTAACAAGAATCTGAATCAATAACATATGAGTATTCATATCAATATTTAATATATAAGCTAACTCACATATGATATAACAGGATTAAGTCATATTCAAGTTCATTTGCATTGTTTATAATAGGCACGATAATTTAGTGCTAAGTTTACTATACGCAAAGGGGATCAGCCTTTACGACTAAGGAATATTTACACGCCCTCCCTAGCATGGGCAAGTTTATGAATACTAGAGAATATTTCATGCCCTCTCCAGCACGGGCTAATTTAAT
>CANXYC010860542.1:0-12475 GCA_948193065.1 Aleurites moluccanus | reverse complement strand
TCCAACCGGGTACATTTTTCCATACAACTCTCAAATAAATTATTTAAGACCATTTACATTCACTTTTATTCTTTCCTTTACTCAAATATACTGAAAAATTAATAAAACCTCGAAAAAATGCAAAATTATAATTTGGTCCTCCAATTATCAAAATTTCCAAACTTACCCGATTGGGTCCTAACTGATTTCAAACCAACTTTAAGCCTAAAAATTAGATCATATAACATGCATATATATATATTCCATGCATTCACATATAATATTAACACATCATAAAGAAAGGAAAATAATTTCCCTAAAGGTCCCTATTAGGGTTTAGGCTAAGGTGTTACACAACTATCATCACAATCAACAATCCTTAGGTCCTTGGGTTCACCAAACCTAAAACAATAAATTTTCAAAATGGGTCAATTAGGGTTTTCTTTCCCAAAATTAATATACAAAGAATTTTAGGATTTATGCTCCTTAGTACTCAATAAATTGATTTCTAATACCAATTAAACCATTAAATTAAAAATTACTATTCACCCTACTATTCACATAAAACCATTAAATTTCACCACTCCCATCAAACATAATTAATGTTAATAAATGCTTATAAAAGACTACCTACAATCTATAAATAACTAATCTAACAATATTATAACCCATAAATAACTATAAAAGCAAGATATAGAATTTACCTTCAAAACCCTAGAAAGATATTTCTTGAGAAGGAATGCTCTTGAAATGATTTGATGCCTTATAATGTATTTCCCATGAAAAATTCTTGAAGGAAATGGCTATTTAGATGATTAAAGAGCAATAGGACTAGTTGAGCAAAGGAAAGAAATGAGAAGAAGAAGAAAATGAAATTTGGTTCCTGGTTCAAAAATCTGAAAAATGACTTCATTTATAGAGCCCGAAGTTTCACGCCTGTGAAGAACGAATTCACGCCCTTGAAGGATAAGTTTCATGCCCGTGGGATAAATTTATACCCGTGAACACTCAAAAGGTCAATTTCTCGTATTTGGACATAGAGCAAAGTAACGGCCGTGATTAGAGTTCACACCCGTGAAATATCAAAGTTCAAATTAACGGTCGTGAGAAGGGCGAACGGTCGTGAGAAGAGTTCACGCCCGTGAAAACAATAGGTTCAAACTCACCTAGGCAAACACTTGTCAAAACCATTCTAACACTCACCAAAACAACTCTAAACAATATCTATAACAAAGAAACGATTCTATAACGATCAATCAATACAATCTATAACCATAGGACCATCGATAACCTCATGCAACTATGCAAATCGAATTTTTGGGTCTTACGCATACTCAAAGAAAAAGTTAACTAATTTGAAGCATTATAAAGTTAAGCTTAGTTTTGGAATCATCAAAATAAACGGAGAGACAATAGAGTTCACATGTTTATTTGTTAGGGATTTATAATGGTATATTAATAATTATATGTATAAAATTCTAATTAGTTCCATATTCCTAATCAGTTTAGTAGATATATTCAAAATGGACTCATTATATACAAACAAACCTAATTCATATTTGATGTTAGATGGATCTTGTCATAACGCGAACCTGAAGGTGCATGACCGACACTAGAGAACAAGAAAGTATAAAGCTTCCAGAATTCATAGTAAGCCTGACTAACTAGTAAATGATAAAACAATAATATGACAGTTGTAACTATCACAAAATAAGGATTATGGGCTTACCTGTTAAGTAATACCTGTACAATATATCTCATCAATGCCACTCAAGATTATCATCTCAATCATATTACATTAACATCAAGGTTCCTGGTTAACAAAACCCCAGACCAACTATAAATAGAAATATAAACAATGGAAGTAACAAAGAAAATAATATGTGGAGTTCTACAGTTTATGATACAATTCAAATCTAAATATAATTACATAACTAAATAAACATCACTGTTAGAGAATGAAAAGTAAAACTACTCAACAAAACTTTAACTTCTCAAGCTCAGCATGCAACCTGAAGGAATTAAGGAGATAGAGATAAACGTCTCAACTTTGTGAGTGATACTTACCAATATATAAACCTGGTGCTCTACCATCGTTCTAATGAGAGGAATGCACATGCATCATGTCAAATAAATAAATAATCACATAGTCAAACAAAGATGGGAATTAGTTCATTGAAACCATATTAAACCTCAACCTGGGGAGCTGATCCCTCATACCTGGCTCTTTGATTCCAAATATTATCTTTTATGTCCAAACATAATGTCCTAGCTGTCTATGGATTAAACCAGGCTGCATCGACCTGATTAGCAGTAGCGTCGGGCGATGATCAAGCCCTTAAGCTATCATACCCAATCATAGCTCATCAAATCATAATCATCATATAATAATCATAATCCTAAACCTAAGTAGTCCAATATCATCCTAATTTCATTCATCAACCACAAGTAATATGCAACACTAATTAAAATGAGATACACACATAAATACATATCAAAATGCTTCAGTAATATATAGGTAATGCATGATGATGCACAAAAAATAGAAAAATATATTAGGAAGTATCACTCTGAATTGAGACGATCCAATTAACTCTTACTAGAGGAACTAAATGACACTAAATATTATGCCGAAATTTTGATAAAATCTCTCCTAAAACTAGAATATTTTCCTAACACAAAACAAAAAAAACAACACTTTTAAATAATTCACAAGATTCACAACAATCATCACAACTCAATGACTCTCTCGAGTCTACAACATTAACATATATTACAATCATTTTTATCCTAAATATCAGACCACTCGACGGCTACCTACGTATCCCTCTTAAACGACATCCTATATTTAAAAATTCTATAAAGAGGGAATCAGATCACATAATTCTCAATGAATCATAACTATTGAATTGCTCCCTATAAGCCTCCATAAATAATAATCATAAAATATTATTTCTTTCAAACATTTTCAATTCATTTACGTATATAAAAAAACTCTTTTCTCAATAAAATTAACTGAACTTATAAATTATATAAAATCCATAAACTACGAATACATTCAAAAATAAAAATGAATTTAATTTTAGTAACATAAATCCAACTTCAATTCGTTATACATATATGTATATAAATAGAAATAAATCTCATAATCAATTTAGATTCAACTCTGGAATAGAAGGGACATTTTAATATTTGCAATATTCAAAATTTAATATACTTAAATAATTTTATAAAAAATCTTGTCATTCAACATATTGAAAGAAAGTTTCCTAAATAAATTTTAACTCCATTATATTGAAAGAAAATTATATAAAATTATTTTTGATCAATTCACAATAATTTATAACGATTGAAATAAATCTATTAATCTCAAAATTATAAATATATCAATTATATAAATACATCTTGATGCCACATAAACCAAAATTCAAGCATCGCAATAAAAGCAAAGAGTTTTAGAGTTACCCACACAAATTCCATTCAAAGAAGAGTCAGAAAATCGAGACGAGGCTGCTGGAGACTAGGCGGTCTTGGAAGTCATGAAGGACACCACCACCAACATCTCACTGCCAAGAACTTGAAAATAGCCACCACTCGCCGTCGTTTGATCGTAAATTGCCCATAAAGCTCCGGCCACCACAACTTTTGATCTCCATTGAGTTTTAGATGGTGAGATTGGTGGCAATGGAAAGTTCTCACCAAAAGGAGATGAACGACACCCATTTTGTCTGAATCTGATGTCGGAGCCAGCTGTAAGCTTTGTTCATCAAAAAGCATTAATTGGTGCGTTCGCCGCAACCGCTAGCCCTTATGAGCCGCTGTCAGCTCCCTGGTGTTTGTCGAAATCTAATGTCATAGTTAGTTAGAAGCTTTCGTTCATCGAAAAGCATTAATTGGCGCGTTTTCTGCAACCGCTAGCCCTTGGTGTTTGTCAGATGGTCCCAAACTCAGTGATGGTTGTGTTGCAGGCCGCCTGCTGGAGACTGCCGGTCCAACCCCTCTCTCTATCTCTCTCCCCCTTATTCGCCTGATCCACCCCTTTTCTTTAGCCATATGATTGACTGATCTCTAACCAATCATATGCTAAGAAGAAATAAAAAATAAAAACTAAAAAAAAAAAAAATGTATAGATTTTAAGGCATAAATAAATACATATATTAATTAATGAAACTGCGTAACAAGAAAATGGAATGGCTTGGTGGTTAACATTTTGCTACTTCCACACCCAAATCGTAGAGTTCGAACTTCTACAATCACATATACATATTTATTTTATAATTAAAATTAATTTTTATTTTAAACAATTTCTTTATATGAAATCAATTTTTTATTATTTTATTTCTTAAGTCATAATAATAATTCATTTTCTAAAAATAAAAGTTTTAATATAATTTAGCAAACATAAATAAATAATTAGATTTTTTTTTAAAATAAACAAAATATGCTATAAAAATAGAATTTAAAATAATTAAAAAATTAGGTCATTACACTGCTCTAATTGAAGGCCCAGCAAGCAATATGTGCCAGGTTAGATTTGGGCCAACGTTAACCAATTTTCATTATAAAATTTTGTCAATTGTAGAGGTCAATTGGTAGATGTTACAATTATGAATATCGTGTAAAGAAACTTGAAAACCAACTTGCGTATCTTTTGGTTAGAAAAAAAAAAATCTGGAGCTTCTCTTTCATAATTTAATTTGATAAGTAATGACATCATTTCAATTAATTAAAAGAAAAAGAAACATAATTTCTATTTGCTAGTATTTCAGATCAACTTGTATGTTTACTTAGACAATAGCCTTTTTCTTTTTCAAATATATTTAACGCTAGAAGTACATTCGAGAATAACCTCAAATATTAACTCCAAAAATTGAAATACGATGAATTAGTTTGAGAGTAAATTTATGAATATGTTAATTCTAATCAATTAGATCTATTAAATGCACAACTGGATATTTGACCTGGCTTATAAAATTACCTTGATCGAGTAAGGGTTGGCCCAACTCTAAAAGTGGTCTGGATTTGGGATTCAAATTATTATAATTCCCCTGAATTTAGTAATATAGTTAACATTTTACTCTACAATTTTAAAATTAATCATTTTAATTTCTACACTAAATCTAATAAATTGTTAGGTAATATTTTATAATATAGCAAATAAATTAATCATTTTACCCTCTAGATTTCCTTCTGTCATGAAAAAAAAATTATAAAAATATGAAAAAATTAAGAAAAAATTTTATTTTTAATGTTGTAAAAATATTATGTACTTAATAAAAATTATCAAAAATATAATATATATTAAATATATATTAAATATATACCAAATATATATCAAAAATCATATTTTTAAAATAAAAAAAATAACAATAAAAATGAAATAAAAATAAAAAAATTATATATGATATAATATCCTAAAAAAAAAATTGTAGGATAAATATATATATTTCCTCCATAGTTTAGGCCCAATCTTCGATGTCGAGTTGGGCTTGGGCAATCCTCCAGCCGTAGGATGACGTTAAATAGAATTTTTTTTTTTTTGTACAAGATATTATTTAAGATAAATTATAATTTAATTCATAAATTTTGATTTAAATAACGAGTGGGTTTTATATTTAGAGAAATTAATAATCACGTTTTTATATTTTTATTTCTTCATATTATTTAATTTTTCAATTGTTTTTTTTTTATTTTTTTAAATTAAAAAAAAATAATTTCTTGATATCTAATATACCCTCGACCAGTGCAAATAGATTTTTTACTTGAAAAATTAAAAACATGACAAGGGCAACTAGTGGATATAGAAGATTCTAGAAGTTCTTGAAAAATTAAAAACATGATAAGGGCAAGTTACAAGGAAACAAAAGCAGCGATTCTTCTCCTACAACTTTAGGAATCATGGTCCAGGCCGTAATTCTTTTGGAATAATACCAGACAGTCCACCGAATAATCCAGTTGGATTTTTTTTCAGTTCTACACCTGACGGTGGATGGGTTTGATTTGAGCTCAATTATAACCCATAAAGTATCAACACCAACATGTTACACGTAATACGATATGACAACATATTTTGATATGTTTACTTTGAAAAAATTTAAATTTCGACACGTTAGAACACATTTAAATATTAAATAATATTTAAAATTTTAACAGTATGATGTAGAAGAACTTGTAACTTTAAAATTTTAACAGTATGATGTAGTAATATTCATAAAAAAAATAAATATAAAAAAATTTTATGCATAAACCAAATCTTATACAGAAATTAAAAATAATATTTATATAAATCGAATCCAATAAAGAAATAAAAAAAAAATCTAATTCAGAGATTAAATTGGAGAAAGTAATAAATAATCGAAGACATTAGATTATTAGTAATGAGAGAGAGAGAGGAGATCAGTGCGTGGTGAAGAAAAGAAAAGAAAAAAAAACTAACCTAAATGAGAAGTGAAGTTGACTGCTGATTTGAGTGAAGAAGCAGAGAAAGAAAAAAATTAGATGCAGGAAGAAGAAGAAGAGAAACAAGGAAAAAAAAAAAAGAATGAACCTGGATGAGAAACAGCGGCGAAGCGAAGGAAGCGGTATCGTGCTGACTGCTGATTTTAGTGAAGAAGAAGAGAAAGAAAGACTTAGATGCAAGAAGAAGAGAAAAAGAAAAAGAAAACGAAAAAGAAAACGAAGAAACTGACCTTCATGAGAAGCGAAGGCGAAGCGAATGAGTGAGCGTCATGCTGATTTTAAGAGACTGAATTAGAGATTTTAGAAAATTGGCAACATACAAGAAAAGCATTTGAGGTATTCACAAAATTATCATTTCATATTATTTACAAAATTGCTATTTGATCGTATCAGACACGGTCAAATTTACATGTCGAATTAGTCAATGCGTCGAAAGTTATTGACCACATGTTGGACACCGACTTTCCCTTCTATTTAACATGTCCATGCTTTCCAAATAACAACCACCTTTGCACTTGCAATCGACGCTTTGTTCATCACTCCAATCGTCACCACCACTAATTCATTTTTTTTCTTATTTTTGTTTAATTTGGTGATTATTTTAATAATTCTTTCACTTTTTTGCCTCTTTAAGAAAAAGGAGCTTTGATGAAAAAGTTGGACACAAAAGCCACAGATGGAGAAACAGAAGCAAGACTCTCTAGTTATTGCTTTGATTTTGGGAATTTAATAATGGAAAGAAAGAGTATTTAGGGAAATAATTAGAGAAGTAACGTTATTTGTTGGTTTAATTAAACTGAAAAGAAATAATTAAAATAATCATAAAATAATTAAACCCATAATTTCAATGGGTGGAATGGAAAATTTAAGGTTAGACGAGGGATATTTTAATTTTTTTTTTTATAAGAATTTGATAATAAAAATGGATGAAAAGATTAAACAGTATGATCAAGTAAAACACAGAGATGTAATCATGTGTTTTTTAAAATATAAAGATTATTTCGTTATTAAGATCCAAATTCAGGAACTTCATTGTAATTTGCCTGTACCTTTTCCTACTGGACCATCAAACTATAATGTAAAATTATGATAAATAATTTAATATTAATTCATCAGCCAGCTACTATCCTTGATCCAGCAGTGGCCTTCACACACCAAGTGAGCTTCGATTCCCAATTAGGTACTTTTCAATTTTTTTTTTTTTTATTTTGCTTCTTTCTTGCATTTTCTTTATCCTTGTTAATTTTTGAGAAAAGAATATATTGTATTTTATTTTTAGGGTTAATTTTTCATTTTTATGGTTGAAATGAAAAATTTAATTATAAATGAGTGATAGTTTAGTTTTTTTACAATTTTTTTAACAAGAGATTATTTAATTAGTTTCTCAAAAAATCATTTTATATAGATATATATATGTTTTAGTAGAAGTTTGGTCTAACTATTAAATGATAATTACTATTTCTTCTATACTCCTAACAATTAATTCTATTGTTTAATTTAATTGTTGATAGTTAATTATTATTTTTTACTTTCCACAATTATATTAATTCGACAGTCTAATAAAATAAATAACGTATGAGTTTATAATTGTTGAGATCTCAAATAATTATTAATTTCAAAAGATTTATTTTGAAACTTTTTTCCTACTAATTGATAATCGATTTGAATTTAGGTAATATTTAGACTATATTTCTCTTATAACTAAAATTATTACTAATAAAAATATTTCAGTATTGTTGCAATTTGTATCATAGATTAAAAGAAAAATAGTTAGGATACAAGATAATATATTAATAATGTGTTATATTTTTATCATTATTTGACAATTTAATGATAATAATTAGTAAAATTTATTAAATGATCATAATTATCTGTTATTAGTTATCAATTTCATAATAATTAGCAACTTAGGTATCCTAATAATTGCTAATTATTAATTTTTATTTTACAATTATTCTTTTTCTTTCTATCTCCATTATTAATTATAATTTTTTTTTCATTATTATTTGTGAGACCATTTTCTCTGTTTTTTTTTTTAATTTCCTTTTTATAGATCATGAATTAATGATATACAAAACCACTAAATCTAAAATTTTCTAGCCTGATAATAATAACTATTTTAGTTTTTTTTTTTTTTCACTTCTTTTTCAATGGAATCCTTTGCATCCTCATTTTTCTCTATTTTTTCAATTTTTTTTTTTTAAATTTCAATGAAAGTTTTAAAATGTAATATCCAAAAAAAACCTATGAGACTTTAGTGAATTGGAGTTTTGAAAAGTAATGATTAGACAGTGACAGAAATAAAAAACCTAAAAATAGTTATATAAATTAGAATAGAATATAAGCAAATTTGAAAGATTAAAGAAATGAGACAGAATAAACAGTATGATAAATTTTAGATAGATACAAATGAATTAAGTTAATGAGAAGTAATTAAATCAATAAGATAAAATGATTAGTCAAGTAATGAAAGTTAAGAAAAAATTCGGTATTGAGATAAAAGATTTAAGAGTAATTAATCGTAGAGACAACGATGGACTGTTAAATAGAGTAAATGAGAGTCAATATTGGATGATTAATAATGAAAAAGAGCTAATTAGAAGTTGATTAGAATGAAAAGAAGATGAAGATGCAAAAGATTAAGGTGATTAGGGAGGAAAAGTAAAATTTTCAAATTAATGAAAAATGGGACTCACCAAGTCCACCAATTTTGAACACAAGTAAAAAATCAAAGAAAATCTTTCTTTTTGTTCTTTAAGTGCCATCCATATGGCTTGGAATAGCCAAGTGAATAAGTTTTCATTTTAGTTATTTGTCATTTAGTAAAAACTAAACTTTACACTTGTCAACTTTATAAAATGCCAAAATTTTTAATCTTATCTTTACCTTTTTACTTAGATATATATATAATGAATTGCAAGCAAATTCATATCTTATTTAATTATGACGGCCAGCCATGAATTAGTTATGGTAGTTAAAATTCTTGTTAGTTATATGTAGTAAAAAATTTAAAAGAAAGAATTGAGCACATGTTGTTTACAAAGGAAAATATGTCAAGTTTTCTAAAATTCTCTCAATTTTTATCAAATATTATTCTACTTATATTTGAATTTTTATTATACATATATATAAGTGTAAGAATATGAGTTAAAGTGTTGGAAAAAAAATCCTTCACCAAGTTCCCATGTTGGCCGAACTACACTTAGCCAAGTCCATAGTAAATGTTTTAACTTTCCTTCTCCAAAACCTTTCATCTAAATAAATTTATGGTGGGATGCCTCCATCAAAATCTGTAATTTAGTGAACATAAGGGTGAAAAGATATTTAGGAGGTGATGATTTTGTAGGAAAAGGAAGAGTAAAGATAAAAGAAGAGGAGGGATTCCAAGGTGACAAGGAATATTAATTTTTTTTATTTAAGGTAAAATTATGTTACCTCGTTGATTTATTTGTTTAATGATATTTATACATTCAATGGTTATTGAATTCATTGATTTGAGTAAGACATGAAATTATATATATTTATAATTGAGGAATTAGGGTTTTATTTGAAAGTTACATATTAAGAACAAGTAGGAAAAATAATAATGGTTATATGTGAAATTTGAAAATTCAGACTTTGGTAGATGTAGTAACTTGGACCTATGATTCTGTAACCTTAATGACCAAATTTGCTTAAGTATAAAACACAAAAGTTGTAAATATATGTGTTATTTATATGCCTATAAAAGAAATTTGAAAAATTCAAAGTGAGGAAAAAGATATTAAGTAAAAACAGAGACTGACTCAAATATACAAAAAAGCTATTGTGTTTTAATTTTATGGAACCTTAGAGACTGACTTAGATTGTAAAACCCAAACAGAGCTAATTAGATGATAATAAACTAGAAGATTGAAAAGCAGTGATTATATAATGACATAAATTGAAGATATGAGAAACAGTTACGTAAGATAGCATAAAACATAAGTAAATTTGAGGAATTAAGCAAATATGACAGAATACGACAGAATATGATAGAAGGAGATGGAATGTGATAGAATGATTAATGTTAGACAAACATGAGTAATTTAAGTTAATAAGAATTAATCAAGTTGGTAAGAGAAAATGAATAGTCAAAAAATGACAGTAAGGAAAAATTTGGTACGGAGATTAAAGATTTAGGAGCAAGCGACTGTAAATACAGTCATGGAATATTAAACAAAATCAATGGAAGTCTGTAATGGAGAATTCATAATGGTTATAAATTAATTAGAAGTTAGTAGGAATGAATAGAGGATGGAAGTGCAAAGGAATAAGGTATTTTAAGGGAGGAAAAGAGAATTTTTCAAATAAAAAGCAAATGGGACCTACCAAATTTGTCAGCATTTGCATAAGTTGAAAAGTCAAAAATTTTGGCCTTTTAATTCATGATGAGCCGGCCATATACTGTAACAAATATAGAATTTTGGTTGTTTTAATTTAAGTTAAATAAGTATAAGAATTACCTTTATATTTGTCAAAATTTGATTGGAACAACATTTTCATACATATCTTTCATCTTTCTTTTGTTCCTTTAAGTATATAAAAGACAAAAATAAATTTGATCACTTTATCATTTGGAGGGCTGGGCACTAGATAAAAGGAAGATGAAATTATGTTTGTTTTATTTGATAGATATTAATTTAAGAGAATTAATAAAAGAAAGTACACTTGTCACCTTTGTAAGTTAACAACTCACTTATTCAAGACAATGCTAAACTTTTCCTTCACAAACTTGACAAAAGTTGATGAAATTTATTTAAGTCATACAAAAGACAATAAATAAAAGGAAAAACAAGAGAAGGAATGGAAAGAGCCAGCTGTGAGGCCTCACCCAAGCGCCACCGTCCGGGCCCGCCCTCTCTTCGAAGGGAAAGGGGAGCATTGGGGCATCGGAGCGCTCATGTAGGGGCAATTTCTCACGGAGGAGACGAGCTTAGCGCCTTTTATTTGAAAGTGATTTTGATTTTCAAGTCGCCACCTTAAGTTATTTTTGTTGGGAAAATTTAAGGTAAAAACCCATTTTCACTCCAATTTTATCCCAGAGGAAAAAGTGCACTAGTCCTTGAAACCAAAGAGGATTCGGGGACTAGGTTTACGATTGAACTTGGCTTTCAATTTTAACCTTGATTTAAAATGATTTTCATGAACAATTAAAGAAATGACATATAGGATGCATGAACAAGTAATTAAATGGATGAACAATATAATCAAGTAAAGCAATTAAAAGAAAACGATAAAAGTGAATTATTACATCTTAAATACCTCAAAAATAGGGGATATCAACTCTAGCCCTTATAGGTTATAGGTTGATCACACATTCCCCAAATAATATATAACAAATAAAGTTAAACAAATAATTTAAGAGAAATAGGTGGTTTTGTCATTTTTTGGATTTGAAGCTTTCGTACAGCTTGCCTGCATATACCGTCGAATGGGAATCAAAACCCATGCAGTTCTTCCTTCTGGCGAAGGAGGCTTGATTTTATGCCCAATTTATCATGTTTTGATTCTTTATTTTAATGCTCTACTAAAATAAAGAAGATGAGTTAGGAAACTTACCTTGGCCCTAGCTTTGAGGGATGCTGGCGGGCGGAGTGCTCTTCCGGAGCGGAGTTCCACCTTGGATTTGATGGCGCCTCGAAACGATGAGTCGGGACCTTGCTTCGAGGAAAAATTCAACTGAGAGGCTCAATACACCCTTATTAGCAACTCTTTTAAATCGAAAGAGAGCTAAAGAAGAAGAAAATATCACTTGAAGAAATAAAAGGATGAAATCTAGTGATGAAAACGATTTCTTGGCCTTTTTTCCTTGACTTTTGCTTGTTTCGGGCTGCTTTTTCTTCGTTGTTGTTGTTTGGAAGGTGGGGGGAGGCCCTTGTCACAGCCCAACTTGGGAGCCATGACGGTCCTAGGGTACGGGTGATGCCAATGCTACCAGTACCGCGAAGAACCCATAATTCTATACTAAAATGGCATGCAAAAACAAATAAACATAAAACAGCTTAGATAATTTAAA
>CANXYC010860188.1:0-12713 GCA_948193065.1 Aleurites moluccanus | reverse complement strand
TGGTTTAAAGTGTTAAGCTAATGTAAATTGTAAAGTGAAGTTTGAATATGAATAAGTGTTTGAAATGATGGAAATCTATAGTTTTGATTATGTAAAGAATGATTAATTTGAGTATTTGAAAGTTAAGTTTGAATGTAGTATATGTTTGATGTGTATTGGAAAGTTAAGTGTATAAGAAATGCTTAAGTGTTACATTAGTGATAATTATGCATAATGTGACCTTAAAGTGTTATTGGATATGAGTTTTGGTATAAAGGTATAGTTATAGCATGATTTGTGTAAAGTGAGGTATATAAGGTATAATGTGTATGCCTTATGTGTTTTGGTGTATTTGAATACTTGTTTATGTGTATTGAGTGTTTGTAATGTAATATAGTCTTATCGGAGTGTTATGTGTGTAATTAGGAAAACCATCGAGAACTTCATGTCGGAGTACAGAACGGGGAGCTGAGTAGGGCTTCCGGACAAATTGGGGATTATTGGACATTTTGCATATCTGGTGAGTCCTTATGCATAATTTTACATGATTTGTATTATATATGCTATATTATTTCATTTGAGCCAATAAAACCAAGTTTGATACCTAAAAATCCAGACAGTGCAAATTGGCTCGTAAATAAGCCAGCCAAAATGACCTAAACTGACCTAAACTTTGACGGGCTATAAAATGAAAATCAGAAAGCCAATTGGGCCACCACTTGGCCCAATCATCTAGTCTCGACCTAAGCTTCGAAGTGGTACCTCATGGGCCACCTAATTATTTTGGTAGCCTAGTTAACTAGAAAGTACCTAAAAATCCCAAAACGGACCCGTAATTTGCTAGCCAGTTGCGGCAGCACAACTAGGCCCGTCCGGGCAAATTTTTGACAAATTTCCAACTTTTGCTATTATTCATCACATATGTATATATGATCATTCTATAGCTATTTAAGCTTTATTTGACATATATAAAGTGGTTTTATTGAGACATAAGCTTATGATATTAAAACAGGACTACTTCGATGGGTAGTTTAAAATTCCATCAACTGTGTGCACACTAGTATAATTAAATTAGCCCATGCTGGAGAGGGCGTGAAATATTCTCTAGTATTTATAAACTTGGTCATGCTAGGGAGGGCGTGTAAATATTCCTTAGTCATAAAGGCTGATCCACTTTGCATATATTATATTTTGCACTGAAATATCGTGCCTATTATGAACAAATCTTATGAACTTAAATATGATTTAATCCTGTTATATCATATGTGGATTGGCTTATATATTAAATTTTGATATGAATATCCATATGTTGTTAATATAAATTCTTGGTACTTATTTTTTTGTTTCAGTATATGGAATCTACAGGCCATATATGTGCAGTTCTTCATATTATAACATTTACTGTATTCTTATGCATTATGGATTCACTGAGTATTTTTATACTGACCCCCTTCAGTGGTTATCATTTCAGGTCAGCTGTGAGGACCGTATTCCATTGGCATCTTATTCTCGCCGTGGAAGTTTTGACATTCGTATTATGTAAATTCTAAATCTAAAGTATTTGTAAATATTATACATAATAGAAGTTCCATGGTACTGCAAATTAAATTTGGCATGTATATATATATGTATGTTGCATCCTTATATCTAAGTTGCATTTTGGAGATATAATTATATATTTTGAGATGTGTGATTGTGATCTGTAGATCAGATGTTGACATTGAGTAGTTGTGAAGATCCAGAGGGATACTTGATATTGAGATAGATATGGAAGTATATAGTTGAAGTGCTTGTTTATATGTTTAGCAGCTGGGCATACTCCTTATATAGAGGAAATGCTGCCCAATTTTTCCTAAGTTTGCTAAGCCATATTGAGCTTATTATTGTATTGCATGCCATATAGTTCAGTTATATGGGTTCTTCGTGGTACTGGTAGCATAAGCAACACTCGTACCCTAGGACCGTCATGGCTCCCAAGTTGGGCTGTGACAATTGTTGTCAGCGGCTTTGGCATGACAATTGACCTACCAATTTCGGCCACCGAACCATCATTTGTTTCTTGCCTTTCATTATTGCCAACCTTATGATTATTGATTGTATAATGTATATGACATTGCTAATGAGCTTATTGCATATTGTATTGATTGATACCAAACTTACTGTTATTTGATTGATTGATATCTGGATGCCATTGTTGCTTATGGTATCCCTCGTTATTGACCCTGATATGGTTTGGCAGAACTTTCGATTCGACAGGGCAGTGGGGAAATACTATCGACCTTGTGCACATTGTATTATTGTACCCTAGCTAGGAGGGGTTATAGTCCTAGCCATAGGGCCTGATCAGCCTTACACTTATATGATACTGGCGACCTACATGGTCCAGTGATATTGATTGTCTTGAGACTGTATGATTTCTTTTCATGCAGTCCGTCTCATTATCTGCCTTTCCATATGTAACCGAGCATATTTGTTATTTCTTGAACTTTACTATACCTTAATATCCTTAATGTCTACTGCATTTCATTTTGACTTATACCATTACCTATTTATGCCCATTATTTATTGCAATGCATGTAAATTCACTGAGTATCATTCATATTCACCTTTTTGTTTATTTACCCCTTTCAAGAGAGGAGTAGGTGCAGGATCCAGTCATCTGTTTCTTTGTGGATTCCTGTTACAGATTTTTTCATGTATATATCTATTTTGGATTACTGTATTTATATTATTTTGGTGTTCATGATCTAGCTGCTCCATAGGTATGTTTTGGGTAGCTAGGAGATGAACATTGTTTATATATGTCATTGATGGAAATATTGATTTCATGTGATGCATGATACATGATATATATATACTTGTGACAACCAATTTCAGAATGGTGACAGAATAATTGACAGGTTAACAGAATGAATAACAGGATAATATAACGGATGGTAATTATAATAAATGAAATATATATTGAGGTTGATAGACTGTGTAATGGTACTGGGTTCTATAGGTGTCAGTCGCCATTGGCATCTCCAGTTCCCTAAGACCATCGTGGTTCGAAAAACCAGGTCATGACAATAGGTATCCATATAAGTATCCATATTAACATCTATATCCATATTCATATAATCATCCATATAAGAGTCCATATAGGTATCTAAATACATATCCATATAAGTATCTAGATACATATCTAGATACGTATCCATGTAAATATTTATATAAGTATTTCTATATGCTAACAAGTGAAGAAATATCAAGTATCCAATGAATAAGTCAACACACATATGATATAACAGGTTTTGGGTCACATGTAAAGTACAATTGTACTGATATAGCAGAATTATAACTTTATATTGTAATCTTCAGCACCATCTTATGCTTAATCCATCATACATAAGAGTGATCAGCTCTTACAGCTAGAGTACTTCCTCCCCTCCTCTAGCTGAGGTCATGTCATGTAAAAACTACTGTGGACACGGTCGATGGATTTATCCACTACACTATCGAGGTAGTCCTGTTATAATACCATATGGGTATGTCTCCATATAACAACATAAATAACATAAATATAACACATATAGCTGTAGAACAATCATATATATATATATATATAATGAAGAATAGAACAAATTTGGGTAAAGTCAAAAAAATGCCCAGGGGAGCCCAGTTGCACTGCCGCAACTGTCACTCGCCATTACGGGTCCATTTTGGAATTTTTGAGTAGCTTCTGGTTAACTATGTTACCAAAGGATTTAGGTGGACCATGAGGTACCGTTTTAAAGCTTGGGTCAAGACTAAAAGATTGAGCCTAGTGGTGGCCTAATTGGCTTTATGGATTTCATTTTATATGCAGACAAAATTTAGGTCATTTTTTATCGTTTCGGTGGGCTTATTTACGAGCCAATATGCACTGTAGGTACTTTTGGATATCAAACTCTGTTTTATCAGTCCAAATGACTTTTTATACAATATATGATGCAAATCATGCATGATTATACATAAGGACTCACCTTAATCATAATTTATCAACTTTAGCCCCTAATCCACTATTGGTAGCCTTAATCGGCCTGTCGTCCGACACTCCAAACTCGACGGTTTACCTATTTTCACAAATAACACTCTGGTAAGATATCAAAATATCACAAAACCCATTATTCACATAAAAACACTTCAAGCATACACTGTATACACTATAGACCTCACATTGTACAATATATGTATTTTCCAATCCTTTATGTATCTAATACATTCTATCACCATATTTGACCTACATTCCACATATTCATCACCTATATACTATATTACGAACTCATATACACTTAGTTTCACATTCCAAGTCAAACATATACCACCATTCAAGTTCACATTTCAAGTACTCACATGAATCATCTTTTACATATCTAAACCAATACATTTTCATTACTTATACCATTAAACCATATTTAAACTTTACCTTTCAAATTGCATCAACCTAACACATTAAACTAACAAACTCAATATTGTTCCACCTAAATGGAAATCTTTCCATTCATCCATTTTTCAATGCCATTCAATCATACAACATTAATACATATCAAATATATAACATTCATCCATTTAAACCTATCAAATATCAAAGCATCAAACCATTATCCATACTTCAATATTTTAGCCAAACTAGAATTCCATTCAAATGGAATTATTTCCATCATTTAATCACTAATTCAATACATATGCATCAAATACACATCAGTCCATCATTTAAACCTATAAAAGACCAAAGTAACAAATAATCCATAAGCACCTCAAGTTTCGGCCACTTTAGTTATCCATTCAAATGAATTTGTTTCAATCATTTAACCACTAATTCATGTTATACACATCAAATAAATATCATTTGAATAAAATAATTTATCAAAACAACACTTTGATTGAAAGTACTTCCTATTAGGGTTTCCATTCAACTTTTTGAATTCCTTCCATCTAAAACATATTTTGAACACTAATAATCATCAATGAACATTTTAAGAACATATTTGAATCAAAAGAATCACAGAATCAATCACTTACCAAAAGTTCTTCAAAAACTCTAAAGCTTTGATTCTTTGATTTTTCTTACTTTTCCTTTGAATCTATAGATATATTTGTGTTTAGGATGATGAAATAAACATGTTTCCATAAAAAATAAAGAAAACAACAAGATATGATGGTGTTCAATGGTGGCCGAAAGTTTGGAGGAGGAAAGAGAAAAGTTGGCTAAAATTTTAGCTTAAGGAAGATGATGAATAATGAAGGGGTGGGAAAAATCTATGTAAAAATCAAATGGTGCAATCCTATGTTTTAGGTTTATGGTAGAAATGATTAAACCTAGCCATCCAACCATCCATTTGTTCATCTTTTCATCCAATGGTTAGATTTAAGTAAGCCTAAAATGTTACTATAAGCTTGCATACACCATATAACTCCATATTTCAAAGGTTTTAAACTCACCTAGCACTCCAAGTCACCAAGCAAAATTACTTTGCCATAAATTTCCTCAAATTTCTCAAAGTAGGCAAAATCGGTAATTTTCTTCAACTGAATTTTCTACAGTAATTTAACATTCAATTAATCATTAATAAACATCCAATTGACTTATTCTATACTCAAATTACCCATCCTAACTCATTTGCATAAAATTCATCCATACAACTTAGGTTTAGGGTTTGAAAATTCGGCAAAAATGTTAAATGCATCAATTGATGCAATTAAACTAATTACCCAATCTAACTACCATCAAATAACCTTAATTAAACCATAAAATCAAACAAAATCACAATACACCTCAAAATCTTGAAATGGCCGAAATTCCAAAGCCCATTGTTCTTGAAAATTTCTTTATTTCTATGGATGGAATTTGATGGATGATGGATTATTTGGTGTTTAGACCAAGTTTCCAACAATTTTCCTTAACAAAATGGAAGAAAAAATCGATTGGAAATGGAAGATGAAGCCACGGATAGAAGAACAAGCAAATAGGCAAAAAAATTTCTAAGGCAAGCTTATATACTAAGTCACAAATGGTAAATTTCTTTTCGGTCCTTTAATTTTCCTTAAATTGTGCTTTTGCCACATTTTCCTTCAGTTATTTACTCTGACAATTTCGTCTGGATTTGAAATTCAAAGTAAACATCCAAACATCTTATTTTTATTAATACTTTATAATAAAAATAGTTTTAGAGCCGTTTTGAAACCCAAACTGTCGAAATTTCACTATACCCCTAAAGTTCATTTTATTTACGGTTTTGCCATCACTTACTTTATCAGTGTTCTTAAACATTTTCTCCTCTTTCTTTTTACTATATTTGCACATGTATATACATAATCATTTATCCTCTAGTCAGAATCAGAAATTCATCAATTGACCGAACTGCTATTTTTGCGGCAGCGATATCAGTATCGACAATTTCCAAAAAAGTTTCTAGTTTTCGCTCTAACTGAGTTTTCAAAATCATCATAAGTCATTTTGATAATTTCAAACCATATACTGAGAAATTTATTCACAAAAACATATTATGCTTTTATAAGGTATTACATTCTATCCTTCTTCAAAAAAATTCATCCTCGAATTTAAATACACACATACATATATACATACATCTATATACATCAATGATCGAACAGGAATTGATACTTGTCCCTCATGTCCTGCTCGTTTTCCTATGTGTACTCTTCCATCAGCTGATTCCTCCATAGCACTTTAACCATTGGGATTTCTTTGTTCCTCAGTTGCCTGACTTGTCGGTCTACTATTTCCACTGGTAGCTCCTCAAATGACAAGTCTTCATTAACCCTAATATCTTATACCTCCAATACATGCGATGGATCAGAAATATATTTTCTCAGTATAGAAATATAGAACACTAGATGAATATGGCTCAAATTTGGTGGAAGAGCCAATCTATAAGCCACATTACCAATATTATCAAGTATCTCAAATGGGCCTGGAAATCTTAGTGATAGCTTCTCTTTCTTTCCAAATCTCATAACACCTCTCATTGGTGAGATCTTAAGAAAGACATAGTCACCAACTGTAAAATGCACATCCCTCTGCTTCGGATCAGCATAACTCTTCTGTCTGCTGAAAGCGGTCTTCATCCGATCTCTAATGATAGGAATCTTTTCTGTCATTTCCTTTATCAATTTTGGTCTTTTTATCTGTTTCTCTCCTGGTTCCACCCAACATACTGGAGATCTACATTTCCTATCATATAGTGCTTCATATAGGGTCATTCCAATCGAAGAATGGTAACTGTTGTTGTAGGAAAACTCAATCAGTGGCAGATACTAATCCCAGTTACCTTTAAAATCCAGAACACATAACTGAAGCATATCCTCTAAAGTTTGGATTGTCCTCTCTGACTGTCTATCGGTCTGTGGATGGAAAGCTATACTGAACCTTAACTGGGTACCCATAACTTCCTAAAACTTCTACCAAAATTGGGAGGTAAACTGCATACCCCTATCCGATATAATCATCATTGGCACTCTATGAAGCCATACAATCTTATCCATATACAACTGTGCATACTGAGCTATAGAGTTAATTGTCTTCACTTTAAGAAAATGAGCAGACTTTTTCAATTGATCTACAATAATCCATATGGAGTCGTTACCCCATGTAGTCCTCGGTAAACCGACTACAAAATCCATAGTAATATGCTCCCATTTCCACTTAGGCAACTCTATCTCCTGAAGTAAGCCAGATGGCTTCCGATGCTCAAACTTAACCTGCTGACAGGCTAAACATATAGAGATAAATAGTGCTACATCCCTCTTCATACTAGACCACCAATACACATCTCTCAGATCATGGTACATCTTGATAATCCCAGGATGTACACTATATAGCGAATAATGAGCCTCTATCATAATCTGATCTCGCAGCCCATCAATGTCGGGCACACATATCTGCCTCCCACATTTTAGTACATCATTCTCTACAGTGAACTCTATTGCCTTACCATTTTGTACATCACCCCTCAGCTTCAATAGATATGGATCCCTATCCTATGCCACCTTAATGTCATCAATCAATAATGGCTTAACCCGAAACTGGGCTATCAAAGCCTAGTTGTGATCTAGGGATCCCAAATCCAACTCTACACCCATAACAGCTAACTTCTACATCTCACGAATCAAAGGTCTCCTAACAACCGAGATGTGAGCTAAACTGTCCATAGACTTTCGGCTCAGTGCATCAGCTACTATATTAGCTTTCCTGGTATGGTAAAGGATCTCACAATTATACTCCTTTAGCAACTCAACCTATCTGTGCTGTCAGAGGTTCAGATCCTTTTGCTGAAGTATATATTGCAAACTCTTATGATCAGTATATATCTCGCATCTAGACCCATACAAATAATGCCTATATATCTTCAATGCAAACACTAAAGCTGCCATCTTTAAATCATGTGTCGGATAGTTTACCTCATGTTTCTTAAATTGTCAAGAAGCATAGGCAATTACTTTCTGAAGTTGCATTAAAACACATCCCAATCCAATTCGAGAAACATCACAATACACTATAAACTTCTCATCCTCTAATGGCAATACTAATAATGGAGCACTAGTGAGGCAAGACTTCAAAGTTTGAAAATTTCTCTCACACTCATTCGTCCACAGATATCTCTCCTGCTTTCGAGCCAGCTTAGTCAATGGAGCAACAATTTCGGAGAAATCCCTCACAAACCTCCTATAGTGTCCTGCCAAACCAAGGAAACTATAGATCTCTGAAACACTGGAAAGATGAGGCCAATTTACAACTGTTTCAACCTTCTGAGGATCTACCACAATACCCTCCTCACTAATCACATGACCAAGGAAACACACTTCGGTTAGCCATAACTGGTATTTAGATAACTTAGCATACAATTGATGCTCTATAAATATTTGTAATACTATCCTCAGATGCTTTGTATGCTCCTCCTCACTCTTGGAATAGATAAGAATGTCATCAATGAACATTATGATAAACTTATCCAATAAGGGCCTAAACACCCCGTTCATCAAATCTATAAATGCAGCAAGTGCATTAGTCAACCCAAATGGCAACACTAGAAACTCATAATGCCCATAACGGGCCCTAAAAGCAGTCTAAGGCACTTCACCCTTCTTGATTCTCAATTAGTGGTACCCAGATTTCAAGTCAATCTTCGAGAAATGACTGGCACCCTGCAACTGATCTAACAGATCATCAATCCATGTCAACGAATATTTATTCTTCACTGTCATCTTGTTCAGCTATCTATAATCAATGCATATTCTCAATGAGCCATCCTTCTTTTTCACAAATGATATTGGAGCACCCTATAGAGAACTGCTCGGTCTAATAAATTTTCTATCCAATAACTCCTGTAATTGCACCTTTAATTCTTTCAACTCTACTAGTGCCATTTTGTACGAAGGAATAGATATCAGATCAATGCCTGAATACACCTCAATCTCAAACTCTATCTCTCTATCTAGAGGTAAACCTGGTAACTCATCAGGGAAAACATCAGAGAATTCCTGAACCACTAATATCTAATTAATATCTACAAAAATCTTCTGCACATCAATCACATGAGCTAAGTAGGCTGAACAACCTTTCCCTATCATCCTTCTAGCCTAGATAGTAGAAACAAAACTAATTCTGAATTCCCGTTGATCACCTAGGACTTGAACTTTAGGCTACCCCTCAGGCTGGAATATAACCCTCTTTCTATAACAATCAATAACTGCATGATGTATAGTTAGCCAATCCATGCCAAGGATCACATCAAGCTCTAATACAGGCAGTTCAATCAAATCATCACGCAGAATGTTATCATCAATCTCTATCACACAAGCAGGATAATAATAATCAACATTTATAATCTCCCCCATAGGTATAGCTACCACTAGAGGCACACTCAATAATTGTCTCTCCTTATTTAACTTAGGTGCAAACTGTGGTGAAACAAATGAATATGTAGCACTAGAGTCAAATAAAGCATCAGCAATCTCATTTTGTATCAAAATAGTACCTGTAACCACATTGCCAGATCCCTGTGCCTCCTGAGCATTCATAGCAAAAACTTGCCTTTGGCCTCTGCTTGTTGGGGCCTGACTGCTATTAGACGCTTGTCCTCTGCCTCTTCCCCTACTAGGAGCCTCTCTGGCAATATTTTGACTCATCTAAATAGTAGGCTGAGAAACTGTAGTAGATAATTGCTGATTACCCCAAAAGGGACATCCGCTAATATAATGACCATGCTGCCCACATTTCAGGCAAGCACCTGACTGTCTTCGACACTCCTCTCCGTGTCTTCTACCATAAAAACTATAAGTAGGCATAGTGGACATCTGTGTAGCAAGTCTAGATGATCCATGAGAATAGGAAGGTGCATAATGCACTAATGGTCCCTTATGAACCATGAGAATAGGAAGGTGCAGAATGCACTAATGGTCCCTTATGAACCATGAGAATAGGAAGGTGCAGAATGTACTAATGATCCCTTACTCTATGTCCTCCTCCTCTGACTGCTAGATGGAGGTCTCTGATCAAACCTAGGCACTGACTCAATCTGTCTAGACTGGGAGCTGCTCTCCCCCCTACTCAAAGATCCGAATGCACCCTTTCTCTTCTGATCCCTTTTCTCTCTCTCTGACTTGTATTTCTCTTCCATATGATTAGCTTTATTGATGACAATAGTCAGAGATGTAAACTTTGTAGCCAGAAGGTCATTATGTAGTGAAGAATGCAAACCCCTCCTGAACCTGACAATCAAATCTTCCTCAGCAGGAGCAACCTGAGTAGTATACCTACTCAACCTAATAAACTCCTCAGCATAGTCCTCCACTGACCTACCACCTTACTCTAGCTATTCAAACTATATCAAATTCCTGATCTTAACCCCTTTTATTAGGAACTCATCAATCAGTCCCTGTCTAAACTCAACCCAAGTAGGAGAATGATCACCATATAATCTGGTCTCCATCCTATGATATCCAGGCTTTCCCCTTCAGTAACAAACCTATGAGCTCAAACTCTACCCTCTTTAATAACTCGGCGGCCTCCCTGTACAATAGGTTCTCTAAGAACCACAGCTGGCTATACAGTAGCTGGAGCAACAGGTACTACAGCAGGTGCAATAGGGGGTGGCACTGCTACTGGTACTGGCAGTGGTAGTACATTCTATCATTCCCGCCTCAATTCTACTAGTTCCCTACGTAAATCCATCATTCCCCTCACCATCTCATATCTCCAGGGGTCATCACTCCTTTTTGTATCTCATGTAGTCCATCGAGATCTAGATGACCCCTCAGAAATCAAAACTTCCCAGATCAGGGACTCATTAAAGGCTACCTCTGCCTCTCTGGTATCTCTGTCTTTGCTGATAGACATTTTTTTAAAACTGTCTAAAAAATAGAACACGTACTTAAAATATTACAGATACATAGAATACTTATACACATTTAACGAATGCAACAAAAGATGATAATGGAATTCCTATGCTCTATGGTTCCCTTAACTCTACTCGTTCTATACTTATTAACTATTCCTTGGTAACCTATGCTCTGTTATCTATAATCACATAGGCTCTGATATCGGTAACATAGTGCTCTGATATTTATAACCTAGGGCTTTGAATTCATCTCTGTCATGACCCTATTCGGGCGGGCTGTGATGGTCCTAAGGTGCGGGAGATGCCGAGGCGACCAACACCTATAGAACCTATCAATCTCATCGATACAATAACAATATTGCAGCGAAAATTATTATACCCATCATCAATCACGTAACAAACTATAGTCATACACTCACATAACACTATTCATTCTGTCACTCTATCATTCATTCTGTAACTTTCTGTAAATACCATAATCATATCATTAATAATCTCCAATATTCCCATACATATATGTTCATACACTAACTATACCATACAAAATACATGGAGCAGCTAAGATATGAACATACAAAATATTCAGTGTTCATAATATTTCACTAACACAAAATCTGCAGAATCCACAAAGAGTCAAAATGCTAGGATATCTGCCTCTTACTCGGTACCTGGAGAGGTAAACAGTGAGAGGGTGAGTATATATTATACTCAGTGAATCTAATATGCATCGACCAATAAAATAGGAAATGGAATATCAATAAGCAATAGGCAGATGAAGTAAATAAATCAATTTGCTTAGAATATCTATAACACAATATCAAGTATAGAATATGACTGTAAGTAAACAATCACATCAATGGAAATATATCACATGGATAAGATGGAAATGGTAGATATAGAGCCATGAAATGCATAGAAATGTGTCAAGCACAAATCACTCATATAAATAAACATAAGACGCATCTGGTCTTATGACTAGGACACCCCTTCCTAGTTCAGGGTACTATAATAATACATTGTGCAAAATGCCGACAGTATGAACTCACTACTCTTTCGGGGCAGCAGCTCTGGCAAATCACCTCAGAATCAAATAGAAACAATAACACAGTAATATATACCATTTTACAATAATGGCATCACCAATATCAATAGCTCATCATAAATCAATTCAATGAGCAATAGAGTCAATAAGACATCAATAACAATCGATTATATGATAACTGTCACAGCCCAACTTAGGAGCCATGATGGTCCTAGGGTACGGGTGATGCTTATGCTACCAATACCACGAAGAACCCATTAATAAAACTATATGGCATGCATACACAAATAAGCTTAATATAGCTTAAGCAA